>JABUQX010027731.1:0-22500 GCA_015478945.1 Trachelipus rathkii | reverse complement strand
TTCGTTTTATTCCATGAAAATTTATGTCACATCATCAGCTTTAAATGCTTAAAATATTCATGGGATCAATATCCTCATTACTGCAAGTTACTTATGATCTTTAGTTTGTTTATTATTTTATCCGCACATAAGTTAGCTAAGTCATCGGTCACTAAATGTGTAGAATAACCTATAGAATAGATGAATCTGCCTTCGTAT
This sequence comes from Trachelipus rathkii, assembly GCA_015478945.1. NCBI lineage: Eukaryota > Metazoa > Arthropoda > Malacostraca > Isopoda > Trachelipodidae > Trachelipus > Trachelipus rathkii. The sequence continues at coordinate 22,302 of JABUQX010027731.1, read as the reverse complement.
GTTTGGAAATAAAGTATAAGCGGTTTATTTGCAACGTGGCCTGATGCACCTCTTTTAAATCCCCTTATACTGACATGATCTCCTCGTCCTTTTAAAATAGATGATAGGTCACCCATATTTGTAGCAGTATAATAAGAATTTGTTGGGGAAAAGTTTTCAAGTAGCTTTGAAAAGTCAACTTGAGATCCTCCGAAGTTAGAAAACATCAGTTGTACATTGGAATCAATTCCCTGCATGTTTTCAATAGCACTTTTCAAAGAATTATTAAATTCTTTTGCGTAATCCCAGAAATTTTCTCCCACATTTTTATCTGTTTTGGATAATATTTTCATAACCGCCACGTGTGACCCCAATTGTATTGACGAATAATTTTTCCAGTACTTCCTCATGTTTATTGCGTGCTCTGTTGGCAATTCTACTTCTTTATCAGTTAATCCATTTTCAGTTAAAATTTCCATAAAAACCCAGTTTAAAGCTGAAGAAAATCCTGCATGGAAAGTTATCCCTTTTGATTTGAATACTTTGAGTAATTCACTGGTAGTCTCTTCATCAATTTCCCCGTGAATGAATTTCGTTTTCTTTACCGAATCTTTCGGAGTAGGGAAAAAGTCGAGAAACAAAATCTTTTGATCGTCGAATTTAGCCAAAAATTCTTTGATTTCATTTAAATATTCAGGATTCTTTTTTAGATACTCTATTTTCTGTTCCGTTATCATTTCTGTTTCTTGACCATCATTAAGTTGTCCAAAATCATAAGAATTTTGTACATTTTCACCAATCACATCGTTTAAAGCTTTTAAGAAACTGCTACAAATATTAAATGCAGTGTAGCCATCAACTATTGCATGATTGAATGTGAAAGTAAAGTTGCTAGTAGAGACGCTTCCTCCATTTTTATTGACATCGTTGGTAATATAGGTACCACGCCAAAGTGGTCCTGTGGTCGAATCGATGCTAGTATGGATCTCAATTATGAAAATATCGTCTGGTGATTGATTATTCAGAACCTACAGGAAATAAATAAAAATTAGTTTAATAAAAATACAAATATGTTAATTAATAAGTTACTTATTATTTTTCCTTAATGAATTTATGTGAAAAATTTAATTTTTCATCAAATTTCACAAATTATTAAAACGTTCATCAAAATGGTGAATGTGATAAATATTTGCATCTTTACGATAAGTTTGTTGTAACAACTTTCTTGGTCACTAAAGAAATGGAACTATGATTTAACTCTAGATTCTATTACAAAGTAAACTTTTATGTATTCTTTATAGTATTTGGGATTAATTTCAGCATAGCAAAATGACAAAACCAATCTGTTTATTGCATTTTATTATCCTCTTTCTTACATAATGGAATGAAAAATCAGGCATAACCAAATGTTGACAAACTTTGACCAAATGTTGACAAACTTTGACAAATTTAGATTTAAAAAGTTTTATACTTCATTTAAAAAACTTACTTTACTCATAAAAATAGGAAAATGTTGTAGGAATGTGGAATAAAAATGTAGATTTTATTTATAAAATTCAAACATATTCCACGTACTTACCGAAGAAAAAAAAGTTTCTAATAATTATTATAAAAACCATCTGAAAATAATTAAAATATTACATATTTAATTATTTATTTAACCATCAGTTAGTAAATAAATTGATGTGAAAATAAAATAATTGTTCCATTTAATAATTACATTCCTTTCCACCAGCCTCCATTCATCTATGAACATTGTTTTGTATGGATATGAGGAAGGTATTACAAAATGGCTGCCATGGCTTGCATGGTTTACATGATTTAGATGACATAAGTGGTTTCACATAGTTTATGTGAAGTAATGGCGTACATGAAAACATATATGTCTTAACAGCAGTCTTTTGAAGATGAACAAGTCACTTAAAATGAATAATTTAATCTAATTATAGCTACCTTTAAAGGAATTATCTCTTCGTCCATTTTGTAAAACCAATATTCGTTATTTTCTTGCCTGATGCACATTCGAAGGATGTCAATATTTCTGAAATATAATCAAGTAAGATTACAAAGTGAGGTAAAAACATTTTTATTTTGAAAGAATGTTTCTATCTTTTTCGCTTTATGTTCCCACTGATATAATATATATATATATATATATATTATATATAATAATATATATATATATATATATATATATATATATATATATTATAATATATATATATATATAATATATATAATATATATTAGCTTTTTAAGTTTACTTTTTTGGTTTATTAGTTTAAATCGCATTTTTATTTATTTTTAATCAAAAAAATTATATATTTAATATTTTTTAAACATTTTCATGCTAACCTTTGAAATTTGAAATTTTTTGAAAATTATATAGTATATAATTTTAACATAAAAAGTTATTTTCAAAAATTGGGTCCATGAAATGAAAACGCACCGATTTTTGAATAAAAACTAAACCAAAAATAGTCCTAGGTGACATTGGTTAAACTGGAAATATTTTTAGCCTCTCTAATGAACAAACAAAAATTAAAATAAACCTAGACAAAGCGATTGCATGAAAAAAAACATCCAGGGATATACTTATTTATGATACGTATTAACAAAAGAAATTCGGCAATGGAGATGAAGCCACTATTGAAATCGAAGCTGAAACAAAACATATTTGTTTGCCAACACAATCTCTTGTTTGCAATATTCAAATAAATCAAATTCAAAAGTGTTTTGACTCACCTAAAGAGAATCCTCAGAGTCTCTTTGATCTGCTCTTCAGAAATTTTATTTTTAGATTCTAGAAACAAAGAGTAGCAAGAGAGAGTAGCTTGATAATCCCTCTGTCAAATTTCCGGTAAAACTTCCATTGCGGCAAGTTTTCGTATTTTCTTCAGTGTGCACACCATTTTTTTCTTTTCAAACATATATATATTTATATATATATATATATATATATATATATATATATCATATAATATATATATAATATATATATATATATATATATAATATATTATATACATATATATATATTATAGTGAACATATGTATTTATGTAAAAAAAAACAATATTATAAATTATTTTAATATATATATTAATATATATATATATATATATATATAATATATTATATATATATATATATATATATATATTTCACCAGTAATTCCATCTATGCCTGCTGATCTGCCATTCTTAAACTTTAGCCTTCTACCTTTTACTTCCTCCCTAAAATACCTATTTCTTCTTACATCAAAACAAACCACACAAATTCACTAATACCCCTTCATTACTGCCAATGTTATGAAGATTTTCGAATGTTCCTTCCACACCTCTTCACACCCATTTTATCAGTCACGAAAGCATCATCATTATTCATTTTTCTATGAACATTCCACATACACTCTTTTTTAATCTTTTGTGCTTCTTTCAGAAGAGTTTCCTATTCCCTATTAGGATCCCATTCATCCTCCTTCCAAGTTGTTCATTTACTTCTGTTTTCCTCCTGTGTATGCAACCTTCTTTTTTCATCCTTATATATATCCATATGGTTTTCGAGACCTCATCATTATTGGCTTTACCACATCCAACCACTCCTTTTCTTTTATTTTAACCTCTTGCATCACCTCCTCATTCCGTCACTTGCAATTGGCATTCTAACTTCCTATTTTAGCACACCCACATACTACTCTTGCACTACTAATAAAGGCTTCCTTCATTTGCGTCCAGATTTGTTCAGTTTCGCCATGTTCGCATTCAACTTATGTATTTGTAAGTGCTATCACATACTTTTCCTCATAAATATGTTCACTTAACTTCTCACTCTTAATTCTCCCCACTTCCTTCCTTATCTCTTTCCTCTCCATCCATTCCCCCAATAACTTAATCTAGCATAATACAACATATTGATTCGATAATCCCATCTCCAAACCCCTCACTGATTTAACATTAATCAAATACTTCAACATCTTCTTCACCAACAAAATCAGTATTGATTTTCTCCTTGATGCCAACTCTACTTACGCCAACTCTAGTATACTTATGAATAATCTTGTGCTCAAAGAAAGTATTACTTACACATATACCTCTCTCCTCAGAGAAATTCAAATATAAGCACGTCTTGTTTCTTCATTTTCTCTCTCAAATTCATAGGTGACTCTTATACCATCATTTTTTCGATTGAGTATCCAGCCATTCAAGTCGCTCAACATAATAAATTTGAAGCCCCTACCCACCCCATCCAAAGCATTATTCAGATTATCCGAGAAAGTCATACTCTTCTCAAAATTATCCTCAGATGGACCATATGTTACAACCACACATAACTTGATCTTCTCAAGCTTAAATTTAATCATTAGTATTCTAGTCCTCACACAAACAAAATCTACCATAGCTTTGTGCCATACATCTTTCTTAAAATCGAAACTCCTTTTCTCCTTCCCTCATTCTACTCCAATCCAGCACACACACGATTCACCTCACACCTTTCGTCATCACCGATTCTTTCTTTCTTTATTTCATGTCGCAGGAATCCAAAATCAAATATACCTTTTACTAAATGCATCTGTTAACTCCCTCCCCTCCTCCTTTCCATTTATTCCTCAAACATTTCATGAACCCAGACAATTCATACAATTAGCCGAAAGATATAAGGTCGCTTACGGTGGTCACCAAGTCAGAGGTATGCATCAGCATTCCTAGTATAAAGATTCTTCTTCTTCTTCTTCTTCTTCTTCTTTTCTTCTTCTTCTTCTTCTTCTTCTTCTTCTTCTTCTTCTTGCTTCTACTTCTTGTTCTATCATTTCTCTTTTCTCTATACTTCATATTAGCAGCTATAGGAAATGATGACTATAGCACTATATGATGTAACATAACGTTACTAGATACTTCTGTTAACTCGAGATCTCTCTATAACTTGAGCCATTAGGAGTAAGAATCGAAAGATCAACCTTCTTAGAAGAAGAAGAAGAAGAAGAAGAAGAAGAAGAAGAAGAAGAAGAAGAAGAAGAAGAAGAAGAAGAAGAAGAAGAAGAAGAAGAAGAAGAAGAAGAAGAAGAAGAAGAAGAAGAAGAAGAAGAAGAAGAAGAAGAAGAAGAAGAATCTTTAAAAATATATGCTGATGTGAATACCACTGATAAAGGTGACGTAAAGGAACAAGGAAACCCAGAAAAGGAATAGAGGCGGTTCATGAAAATGTTTGAGGAATAAATGGAAAGGAGGAGGGGAGGGAGTTAACAGATGCATTTAGTAAAGGTATATTTGATTTGATTCCTGCGACTGAAATAAAGAAGAAAAGAATCGGTGATGACGAAAGGTGTGAGGTGAATCGTGTGTGTGCTGGATTGGAGTAGAATGAGGGAAGGAGAAAAGGAGTTTCGATTTTAAGAAAGATGTATGGCACAAAGCTATGGTAGATTTTGTTTGTGTGAGACTAGAATACTAATGATTAAATTTAAGCTTTGAGAAGGATCAAGGTATGTGTGGGTTGTAACATATGGTCCATCTGAGATAATTTTGAGAAGAGTAATGACTTTCTCGATAATCTGAATAATGCTTTGGATGGGGTGGGTAGGGGCTTCAAATTTATTATGTTGAGCGACTTGAATGGCTGGATACTCAATCGAAAAAATGATGGTATAACAGGTGCCTTTGTGGCTTGAGAGAGAAAATGAGAATGGTAGGAAAGGTGATTGATTTCTCTGAGGAGAGAGGTATTGTGTAAGTAATACTTTCTTTGAGCACAAGATTATTCATAAGTTACTAGAGTTGGCGTAAGTAGAGTTGGCATCAAGGAGAAAATCAATACTGATTTTGTTGGTGAAGAAGATGTTGAAGTATTTGATGAATGTTAAATCAGTGAGGGGTTTGGAGATGGGATTATCGAATCATATGTTGTATTATGCTAGATTAAGTTATTGGGGGAATTGGATGGGAGAGGAAAGAAGAGACATACACGGAAGTGGGTAGAATTAAGGTGAGAAGTTAAGTGAACATATTTATGAGGAAAGTATGTGATAGCACTTGACAAATACATAAGTTGAATGCGAACATGGCGAAACTGAACAAATCTTGGACGCCAAATGAAGGAAGGCTTTATTAGTAGTGTAGAGTAGTATGTGGGTGTGCTAAAATAGGAAGGTTAGAATGCAATTGCAAGTGACGGAATGAGGAGGTGATGCAAGAGGATTAAGAATGAAAATGAACAGGGATTGGTGGTATAGGGATAGTGGAGTTATTCAGATGATGATATGATGAGGTCGAGTATAAAGGGCACTATAACTCGCACTTATAAGATCAAGTACATTAGGATAGAGAAGATGAACGAGTTTGACAAGAATGTATGTGTTAGGTAAACAGAAGTAAATAATAACTTGGATAGAGGATAAGAATTGAGGGGTAAGTGAGCTAACTATAGGTCTGGAATTAGGAAACCTTCATGAGGATAATAAGAAAGCACGAACATAGAGTTCAAAAAGTAAAGAGATGAGGATGTACTAGATGTACTTAGGTGATAGAATATGAGTGAACTACTCGTGGGATGTCTTTTGTAGCGAGTATAGATAATAGTATAGAAAGGATGTGAGGGAAAGTGAACAATGTGTCGAAATTCATATCATTAGACGATTTGGCTAGTAAGTAAGAAAGAGAGGTGAGTGTGAATGAAATTGTTAGTGATATATAGAGATTGCATGATAAGAAGAAATTAGGTATTTTAGGAGAGTAAACTTAGTGTAGAGCTTACAAGTTAGATTAGAGAATGAGAGAATTGAAGTTCGTTATAGGAGTAGACTGGGAATTACTGGTGAAATTTAGTTTGTGGAGTTTATGCGGGGTTAATGTTATATCGTGGGTTATAGTTGTGATTGTATGTGGAAACGTGACCGGGCTGAGGGATAGACTTAGATAGTAAAAAGTGAATTTGAGTTTCAAAGTTAAAGAAAATATCGAGGAGAGATAATATGTATCATTGGCTAAGATGCGAGAATAAGGCAATATTGGATGAATGGCGTGGATAATTTGTAGTATGATGAGGGGTATGAGTGTGCCTACACCTACTAGGTGACCAAGGTAGATGAACCCTTATCACTATAACTGAACGATATCTCACATAGTTAGTAGTGATCTCGATCGCGGTCCGTGATAAGCTCTATAGTGAGTGATATTCTTGACTTGAGCGTACTGGTTAAATGATTCATCAACTCTTATTTCGTATTAATATAAAGGTGGGGCGGTTATTTAAAGGCGGTGACTTTTCATTTTTTAACAGACTTGGTCAATATACCTTTCTACAAACTTTTCTGTTCTCGTGACTGTCATAAGTCACGCACCTTATCCATATAATACCTATATAGTAATATCTCACCCAGTCTATTGGGAAATAAAATAGGTAGATGATGTATAAATGATCGTGATTTTAAAATTAAAATAATATTATGTAAATGAAATATAAATGGCTATTTATAACAAATATAATTTTCTTCATATGCAACAAATTACTGAATTTTAAATACAAAAAAATTGCGAGCAATGGAAGACTTACCCAGAAATTTGGAAGAGGGATTTAATCATATGAGCTACATCTCTATAATTAGCTACTCTTTGTTATTTATAAGAATTTAAATAAAAATATTCTAAGAGCAGATCATAAAAGAGATACATAGAGATTAGTAAGGAATTCTCTCATTATAGTGATAGTTATCAAAAAACCTTCAACGTCGTCGATTTAATTTTGAATATTGCAAACAGATGATTGTATTGTGAGCCAGCTTAAATATCTCTATTTTTCAATTCGAGGACGTACTAGTGCTTCATCCCTTGCCGAATTTCTTTTTTGTTAATCGGCACTACCCATTTATAACATACAGTATATCTGGATGTTTTTTCTTCATAGGCTCACATTTACGTGTGTCTAGGTGGTAGAGAAGTTTAATATTTATTTAGTTTTTTTATTGATTGGCCATAATAAAAATATATTATATTTCCTCATACCTTTTTACACCATATATAGTTACTAATATATTATTATTTATGGTTTAAGTATTTTATTTATTATCTACAAAAATATCTAGATTATGCGTTTTTACATTTCAATGGACTTACCAATTTTTGAAAATAATTTATTATTATGTATATATAATTATTATAGCTATACTATATAATTTTATTCAAAAATATTATTAATAATTAATTATCTAAAATATGTTAAAGCATGAATGTTTACAATATATTATATTATATATTATATATTTTTTTATGATAAAAATATATATATTAAAATGCGAATTAACTAATAAACAAAAATAAGTTATAATACTATTAAAAAGCTATATATATATTTATATATATATATATATATATATATATATATTATAATATTAATATAATATATAATTTATATATATATAATATTATTATATATAATATATATATATAAAGGGTGGATATTCAAAATTTTATAAGTGAGGGGATATAATATAAATGTATGGTCACTAACTGATAGATGATTTGCAAAATAATATGAGTCAAATGTTCTTAGCTATGAGGAACAATAGGAATTGCGGAAAGAAGGATACGATATAAACGATTTCTCTTCTGGACATATGTTCAGATAATTGTTTTTTTTAGCTCATCACTCTCTTGAAATTTTTACGTGAATCTATAAATATACGCAATAGTTAGAGATTCTTACGAATATAGACTCAGTAGCAATAAATAATAAAGTGACAGTGACGTTTTAACAAGAAATTTTGAGGAACGGAATAACTGCGAACTCGAAGAAGTAATGTCTTTATTATAAGAATCTATTATATTGTAATTATGATGAGAAGTTAAATTATCATTTGTGTGAGTGACTTTAGTTACATTAATATATCTACTACAGAGCTGCTGATATAGAAAGCAAATTAACAATAATTGTGATCATGTCCGCGATGTGACACTTAACAGATGATATATGACACATGTGAAACACTTCCGTCGGTTACTCCATATTGTAGTCATAAACGAGTGATATGATAAAGGGCCATGTCATAATGGAATACTTCATTTTGTAATCCTTCGCTCATATCCATACAAACATGTTTATGTTCGGGACTGAGTTGACATGAGAGAGCTCGCGATGGGAGATACACGTGTATATCGGTAGTGGTGTGTAATTCTATAGCGCGATTAATAATACTTATATTTTCTCAGCATCAAATTGGTTCTGTGTGATCGTAGTTTAATGTTTAATAATATAGAAATGAGTTAACTATTAATATTTTCCAAAGGTTAATATATATCTACACATTAAGATAATGTGTGAGTTACTAGTGTGACCTTGTGTCTTGAGTAATCAAGGTGAATCATTGTGTGGACACCAACCTTCTGTACTATCACATTGTCATCGAAGAGTGTCATACGATTCTAACGTGAATTGTTCTGTTTCTACGAAGTGATATATCTATGAGAGTGACAGCAATCTTAAAAAGTGTGTAGTTGATATCCTCCATCACACGACATAAAACTATCCCTTCTACATACGTGCTGCTATCTGATGTGTGAAGAGGTATCTATGAAGTAATTACATTTTTAACATGAAGAGTAAAAGCTTACGTTAAAATCTAAGAATTTGTCAAATGTTTTCAGATCAACATACGTTTTGGTAACTTAAAGAGTTATGTCGCTACTTATAATGGTTTATGCCTTGGGAATAGTATAGCTTTCTCTGACATATACCACTTACATTAATGTAAGTAAAGTTAGGATAATAGTATTAAAATAGCATATAACAGATTCGTTTGCGCTCATTCTTAGAGTATGCTGAAATTAGTTTCTCCCAGAATACAATATTGAGTATAGCTATATAGTGTTAACTCTTGTAAATTAGATCTGATTTTCATAAAGTTTTATTGAAATTATCGAGTATTTTTCCATTTTCTTTAGTGACTGCCCACACAAAGTTGGTTACGATTTTATTGAACGTTATTATAATTATGGCATTTAACATGTGCTATTGGAAGATATAAGTGTTGATGCTCATATTGCATCCAATTTTGAGAGATTGACACACGTTGTGTATTATAAAATTTGTGGAGGATTGGGTGATTGAAAAATATCAATTTCTCTCTTCACACATAACAATTCATCTAAGTGAGAAAAAATAATTAAGTTATCAACTTACTTAAACTTGAAAAGGGAATCTTATGTATTCTTTCTAGTGACTCATTTTTAGATATTTAGTTCACTGTAGGTTCTGACACTCAACTTGAAATCAGCGCAAGACGATGATGTGTATAATGAGAGTCCGAGTGACTGTTGAAGGTGATGTCGTGACCAAACGCACACTTAGTTCAGAGTGCGTCTCATTAATTCATCAAGAGTTGTGAAGTGAGAATTAATAGGGAAGTTCAGCTCTCTGTAGTGTCATTTAACGTTTTCCATGTCACAAATTCTCATGCAATGAGCATGATCGGCTCAATGCCATTTATGTGTGATGCTACGACAATTTCATAATAAAGTCCTTAATGAACATACTTCGACTTGATCTCGGTATGAAATCAATATGTACAGATCAATTGTTACTATATTGACTCGTGGTGGTCACTAGCTATATGCACAGGATGTAAGAACAGTAGACTGCATAACGGTATGAGAGAAATTAGAGGTATCTAATAACAAAAGATCCTTGAAATATTGTAATGAATCTTGTTCTACACAGAGAATTCTTCTGCGATCTTGAGGAGATTTCGAGCAGATATCATAGAGGATTTGCTATATATATTCCGAGCTGTTGCTGTCCCTTATTGACAAATCTAACTCCTTGAAGAGATTTGCCGAGTAAAGAGAAAACAAGAAATTCTATTTTCATTGTCGGGGATACTCTGATCGAGCAGACTCTTACGGGTGCAATTATCAAAGTATTAACCATTACTGAAGCTACATATTCATTGCATTGGTTCTATGCTCGTAGCCTATAACAGGTTATTTACTCGAGGAATATAGTAAGACTGAGAAAATGGATCTAATGAGATTTTAAGAATAGCAAATGCACAGGGAAGAGTCAACGCGCACATTATATTAACTGCAAATGAGAAGAATACTAGAGAAAAATCGTATTAGACATCGCTCATAACACAGGAATTCTGATTGAGTGAGTCCATGCTACGTATAGTGGGCGGTTAAAGAACACATATAATACCGACACACAAGATCGCAGAGTTAATTAGAGAGTGTATTGAGGACGAGAATTATTCTGGGTTGTTTATCTGCAGTAAGACACTCTATTGTAAGCTGTTATACTTTGAAAAGTGAGCTTATTTAATTGAAAACAAGTGGACGGAGCAAAGTTGATGAAAAGTAGGTACAGCTGATATGTTAATTTTTATATACAGATTCGGTTGCACGATATATGTTACTCAATTTACTAAAGTATCACATTTGCTATCATCCTTTATTAATTCTACTTCAACAAATTTTCATTTAATTAAACTTTGACAACTAGAGATTATAGGTGAACCTACATATCATCTATTCTAAAAGGAAGAGGAGATCATGTCAGTATAAAAAAAGGGTTTATTTTATTATTAGAGTGCACTCAGTGTCACACGTATTTGACACACATAACAAGAGGCTATTATATTTATTCAAACACTGACTTTCGCATATGTTCGCCAGCATCTCACTATTTACTTCTATAGATTATCTGTAGCCGAGACTATTTAGTTGTTACCAGTGAGAGAGAATGATTTATCGTATAACATATACTTTTGCTGATAATCTATAAACATAACTAAGAGACATCCATTACAGCTCAACACCTAGCTCAGTAAGTGGAGTTTGACGTGGATTATGAATTACAACCAATTAGTATATATATTTGAAGCATAATATAAAAAATATAATGACTCTGAACGAGATCAGACACTATTGACAGTGGATAAACACAAATAAAGCAATATGTCATCACCTTTTAGACTTTTACAATATGATATAGACTTATACTGATTATCTTACTACTTAGCTTATTGACTAAAAAATTTTTTTACTCACATTATAATCCGAAAGAGAGATTACTACTCACATATACACTATTATATAGCTAACGTATATTATTATAGATTATTTATATTAGGCGGTGTTAATATTTACCCTAAAGTATATTTCCATAATGACTTAATATTCAGTTTATTCGAATTATTCGAAAAATAGAAACTAAATATGTATATATTAAAATATTTATATCTAATAGTTTATTATGATTATTCAGAAAGAACTAATACTATGTATTTTAACTATAAACTTAACGTTTATTTATAATATTTATAAATTCTATTAAAAAATTAATACTTATTTATTATTTATAGCTATAAACGTTTATTGATTATTCGAAAGAAACTGCAACACTAGAGTTATTACTCATTAAGTTATATAACTGATTTATTTATATATTATATAATTCACGAAGAGAAAATTAAATTAGATTTATTATATTATTATTAGCTAACGTTTATTATGATTATATCCGAATAGAAAACTAAATTACAGCTTATTACTTTACTTAAGCTAAACGTTTTTTAATGATTATTATCTCTTTAGATTTATAAGCAGCATATTAAAGGACAAGTGAGATATCTTAAAAAATATACCATACACACTATTCTTTTATTTCATGATATTTATTTGAGAATTATGAGGTATTTTGAAAGTTGAATATTAAATAATATTTAATAATATATTGAGAAGGTAAGTCGGAGTAGTAACCCAGTTAACCACAGTTTTATACAGTCTTTTGTCTTTAGTTTGAATTGAGATGTCATAATATTATGACTGAAAATAAATACACTTACTAAAAGATATATTAATTCAACTCTCGTCATTATCCTTTTATTTTTTCTGCTGTTTTACGATAATGTTATAAACTAATATTATAATCAGTAATTTGCCTTAAACCATTATGCTATACTCTCGGAGTATAATCATATTCTATCTGTGTCAAATAAGGCTAGGGATGCATATCAATGTGATAATTATTCATATTATAAGCTTCTCAATTTTTCTAAAAGTCTTCACACACAACCTTACAATAGAGACTTACAATTACAATTTAATACATAAGTAACATCTCTCTTCATATTACACGATATATATATTAAATTCATAGAGACTCATCTCTTCATGTCCTTTCTGCATCATTACAAATATATTATCAAAAGAGCATCTCATCACCCCCAACTCACATAACACTATAACACACTATATATAAGTTATTAACTCAAGTACAATGAGCATAGGAATTACGCACAACATCTTATGCACACTCATAATTCCAAATGATTAGAAAAAGAATCTTAGAGGTGTCAAGTATTCATTGAAAAGAGACTAAACATTCCGTAATCAACTCGCTCCCCTTCACCATACTATATGAATTCCCCCTTCCCTCTCACCTTAGATAACTCCGTTCTCTCTATTGGCTTCTCTCTATTGGCACAGACGAAGCTACTCAGTATACTCGACTAAGAAACTCTATTTATCTCGTTTGCTTATATATTCATGCTATACTCTCAAAAAAACACATAACTTAATAAACGTCCTAAAGCATAATAAAAAAATAAACTCAGGTGCGTATAGTCCCCTCTCAAAATCCTTAAAAAAGCCCTACCTAATTTTCTTGAACACACATGTTTTTAGATCAGGACTGAGTGTAATATATAGGTGTAACGACCACGATATATCATTATCACAAATACTCACTTCAAAAGACAGTCGAGCTCAAGAAATCACTTATTCGAGAGAAGAAAAATTCTCAAGAGATTATCGAATTAAAACACTCGCTCGAATCGCGAGTTAATTAACGGTGCTACTTCGACATATGTACAGGAATCTTACAATTCACTGGGCAACTTTAGAACCTTGCATGCACATATGTTCCCTCATAGAGGATTGGTAAAACGAACTGCTCTATTCGATCACTGGAGAGACCTCTCCAAGAGGACGCAAGCGTACACAAACCCTAACCACCCTCCTATACTCACAGAAACTCTTACCGCGTGATCGTAAGAAATTGCAGCGTGCTCTCTAACCAGCACTCAAGAACGCTACGGGAAGGAAATTTAATAATAAATTTGTTAGCAAAAATTACGTTCTATTTCACTACAGTGGGGGCATCTTCAACATACTACCAGATTTCCACAACACAGAATCAAAATATAACACAATACAACACTTAAATAATACTCCATCACACATTAGACTACAAGGCGCTGTATGAACTGTTCGCCACGATCGACTGTCTCACTAACACATCATTCAATGTTGAAATCGAATGCCCATCTCGAGGATACGTCTACAGACACATGCGGAGAGGAACAATCAGTACTACACTGCCTGGTAAAAGTGTCTCGAAAACATATACTAGTTTTAATATGCCCGCTTAGACATCAACGTGTAACTATATCTTACGCGAATAATATCCTCTCAATTCTCATGACCATAAAATCTCAAGTTCAAAAACTGGCACGCTTCAATTATACTTACTAAGACTTTGTTTGCTCTAGGAGACCGTTCCACATTAATACAAAGAAGTCGAACACGAGTACAATCGATTTTAATAGGTTAAAAATAAGGGCGTCGCTCCAGAGACACGCCAATTTTCTCATCCTTCTCACAGTGCTTGTACTTCAATTCATATAATTTATAGGCAGATATCCCTGCACATCTCTCCTACCCACTTCACAATCGGAGTATTCCACCAAACTTATTATCAGGTAGCGTCACAAGTATATAATTGATAATTCAGCTCATTCATCCCAACATATCATACAGACGTATAAAATATAGTCACACTTACTTCACTACATCCCACAAATAATATCACTTATATCAAACATTAGAACTATGTTATATATCATGCTTCATACAATAAGATGACCGGGCCTCCTACCCTCAAATCCTTCGCATCAACACTACATAACTTCCTTAACTATCACTTATTTTATATATATATATATATTTTCCAAGCCACCTAGCCCACTCTCTCATTCGCACTTTCATTCTAATTCGCTAGTCTCTAGTGACCAACAAACCCTCCGCCTTAACAAAACGCCCAAAAGCTACTAGGACTTGAAACTAAGACACAACAAGCGCATAGAATTTTCCTACACAGCCACTATCACAATACAAGCGACAGAATCACCTTCATTCAGCCAAAACGGAAATGCTATAGACACCATTGCACCGAACCCGCTATTGACGCCATAGAATCGAACTTCATGAACAGTGAAACTACCCTCCTCACATATATAACCACCACCTTATACAACTCCTTACAGAACAAATATTAAGAACTCACTATTGACCTCTCTAACTACATGGTTCCTATCTACATGACTAACTGTCAAATCTAAACTTCAAAAAATTCCAAAATCACACAAACACTCACGTCTCATTAGATAAATATACACACCGGATGCTACTAATATATCATACCCCTCTTCCTAACATTATTACTATGACGAATCACTTTAACACTCACATATATATTTACTATCTTCACCTCACATCTTATTGTGAGAGATTGTAGTTAGGTAAGACCTACAATTACTTATAATCTCACCAGATAAAACCTAAAATCCGAACCTACTCAAACCATGTTCAACTACAAATATTTTTTCACAACCCCTCTCATCAGGACACTCACAGACAAAGATTCCTCACACCAACCTCCTCAATCAGCCAAATCATATATTAATACTACAACTCATTATTTACCTAGTAACTCACCTCCTCCCAATTAAAGTCATTATATAGGCTAACTATATCATTATATTTCACATTACACAACTAACACGTACTCTAAATATTATAAAATATCAGCCTATACCAATAACAATTTACTTAATCCCTACCTATTCTACCTACCATAATAAATAATTTCCATATAGAAGTAAAAACTAACTTAGTGACCAGATAAAGAGCTCAAATTGAGACTATAGCCGTAGCAGATACAGGTACTAACTAATATATAAAAAACTCTTACAATATAAATAAGATTTATACAAATCTAGTCAATGTTTTTAACCTATTATAATTATCTCACCTACTCACTATCACCTGACTCACTACAGATTGTTAACAAATATTATCCTCAGTAATTGTGAAGGGCAGTTATACAACACAATTCAACACCTCCACTCTACTCAACTCATGAGTCACTACCGTTCCTTGTGTTACTCAATACATAAGTAATGTAGGATTCAGTAGTGTCTATATTCTTCTATTTTGGTGTGTGAGTACTATCTGAAAGAGAATTAATTATTACATCACTATAGTAAGTGGAAATCTATTACAATTAGGATAACCGACCCTCAGAGCCTGGTAATGATCACACATGAAACTCTTCATGAGTTGAATATGCATATTGATACCAATCGACATAGGGTTCTACAAACAACAACTAAATACAATCGTATACGTAAGTTTTAAACTTATGAAAGTATCTGAGTATACTCATATAATTGTAAAGAACCGAGTCAGAAAATTATATATGAGAGGTGAGTGAGAAGTAATATGTTTGGATCGCATTTACAAATAATATATAATATATACTTATACCATCGTGTGGAGACAAAAAAATGGAAGTCTTTTAAAAGCAATCATGTAGTCACAACCAACTTGAAATTTTAACTCTAGCCTGAACTGTGAGTGAGAACTCATAACTAATTCCAGATTTCTTACGTTTTATCTATTTATATATAATCAAAGTGGCGGACTCACGGAAGAGAGAGCTTACCATGTGTGTGCTATTTTTAACATTATTTTAAATTATTTTTTTCTAAAAAAAGAGTGTAATTCTTATGTGATTTTTGTGTTTAAAGATAGTTTAAAGAAAAATAGGTTCAAAGCATTTAGGGGTATCCTCTATGAGTATTCTGCTATATATATATATATATAATAGTAGTATGTACATTAGAGAGGAGTATATATATATATATATATATATATATATATATATATATATATATATATATATAATATATATATATATATATAATATATATATATATATATATATCTATATATATATATATATATATATATATATTATATATAATCAGGGGGCGAAACTGTGTATAGGAGCGATGGGCGACCGCCCTCTTCATTAAGCCGTAAATTCTAAATTATACATTAAAACGGCCATGTTTTAATTTAATATAAATAATTAAATGCAAATTTTAAAAATTGTCTATAATAAGACAGAAACGTAACGATGATTTAGACAGAAACGTACGATTTAGTCTAATAATAATCAGTTGTATGTAGTTTTTTTTTTTAATTCTATTATTATTAAAGTGAGAGCGAACGAAATCATTTTCGCTCCAGTCTTGCACATATAGTAATGTAAAAATCATACGTCTGGCAGCAATACAGAAAGAGATTGTAAAATATACTAGTTTGGGGCGATTAGCGTAATCGCCTTGTAAGTTGCCCTACATTATTATATTATTATTATTATGAAATTTATATCAAGCTCATTTACAGCCTTTTCCAATTTTCTAAAGGTATCAACCGCGTCTCACAACATAGATAGACTATTCTAGAATAAAAAAGAACAACCGCTTTCTGAACTTTAATCTTTATATTTCGCCTGGTCACTCAGCTCATCAGAGACGAGTTCTAAACTAAATTAACATTGATGAAACAAAATAAATGTTATTAAATATAAATGAGTAACAAATTAAAGTTATATAACTAACGTTAAATCTAAAATCGTTAAATAATAGTTATATCAATAAAGAGATTCTATCTAGCCAAAACTAAAAAATGTTTAAAAAATTTTCATTCATATATATTTGATGTTGATAATTGCATTGTGCTGTTTTTATTAAGAGCGACTCAGCAGGTTCATTCAAGAAAAGTTCCCGCTCTGTGCAGTATGTCAAAATAAGAAATGTCGAGATTGGTTTGGGTTCATGTTCATTATTATTATTATTATTATTATTATATTATTATTATTATTATATTATTATTATTATATATTATTAACATATATATATATATATCCTTATATATATATATAATATATATATATATATATTATATATATATATATAATAATATATATAATATTAATATAATATATATATATATATATATAATATAATATATTATATATATATATATATATATATATATATATATATATATATATATATTATATATATATTATATATATTATATATATAGTTTTCCAGAAGTTGGAGATTTTCGTTAGAATATATCACTAATTCCAACCTTTTTTCCCAATCTCCTCGGGGATGCTTTGTATTAGATGAAATTATTGGGAAACAATTCCAAAAACTGTTAAAACAAGATGGAATTTTAACATCCCAACTGTAAACATGGTTTTTGAACATAGAGAGCTATTGTTAGAGAGTGGTGGAAAATATTCGAAATGAAAGCAAACAACGAGGAACACAAGAGATCAAGCAGGAGATTTGCAAAGATTGACTGATCCTACTTTTGTATTTTGGCTCACTCTTTTTCGCCAAATAATGCCACACGTAGATTGTTTCTTTAATAACAAAATTCAATCAGGAAATGCAGACATAATTCTCATAAAACAAGCTGTGAGTCAACTACAATTAGAATTAGGAAAGATTAAAGACAGTATGACCATCATAATGAAAGTAATTGAGGGGAAGTATGATGTTTGTGAGGGTGAAGAGATCGTTAAATGCTTCCAATTACTACGAATTTAAAAGAGCTGCGCATCAAGTGTGTGACATAATAATATCTCGTCTAAGGGTTTAGATGTAAAAGGCCTCCACATCAGCTCCACTTTCGAGTGTGAACACTTTAAATTTATAGAACCTCATTTCCCACAGTGGCATTTAAAGACCGTAACGGTTTATCCATTTTTTAACATATTGAGACACAAATCTGAACTTGGAAGTTATATATTCTAGTGAAGGTTTTTAACTCGGGAAAGGAGCTCTTGATTCTTTTAGACATTATGGAAAATGGAATGGACAGATTTTGAAGAAATATTAAAGTTGCTTAAAAATTTAATATCTAATCCAATGGCATCTTTGAAGCTGAAAGATGTTTTTGTAGATTAAAAAAAATTAAATCGTTATTAGGAATACAATGGGGCAAGATAGACTGATGCCCTCGTTGCCCTTGCAACTGAAAGAGATATTGGTAACAATCGTCTTTGGACTGGTGATTGAGTTATTTGCAAGTCAAAAACGAGAAGAATGGACATTCAGCTACAAATTATAAAAATTTAACAATTTAATTAAAATATTCGTATTTTTATATTTTATTATAAATCATTCGCAACAGGTGTTTTTTTTTTAAACCATATGAAGTAGAATAATGCCAGAGGTGGCAAACCTGTCGTATTTCATATACGATATATATATATAATATATATATAATAATATATAATATATATTATATATATATAATATATATATATATAATATAATATATAATATATACTATATATTATATATTATATATATATATATAAATATATATATATAATCTATATATATAATATATATAATAATATATATTAATATAATATATATATATATATATATATATATATATGTGAAAAATCCCTTAGTTGCAGAGGTATTATGAAATTGCATACATTTTAAATTTTAATTTTAAGCATTCACTAAAAACTTTTATTTATATACATAAAAATTTAAAAAACAATCCTAGCAAGTTAGCTTTCGTCTAAAAACAGACCTATTTCAAATGCTTATATGGTCGTGATGGCTGAGTTTGTTAAACTATCTTCCCTGATTTGTTGGTTGGTCTGTTAGTAGACTTTTGTAAAAGGGTGATTTTTGCATTATTAGGTTTTGTATAGGATCAATTTTACTGCAATCTCCAGGGCGGCTTCTATTAAAGTTTGGGAAGTTGTAAATACAGAAGGCTTCGGAAATTTTTCTTTTATTTGTATTATGTATATTTCTGATGATTGACATATTATTTGATGTTTATTTGGTGATTGTGGTGTTGTTTGTGGTGTGTTAGAGCTGATTTTCTTCGTGTGTGAGAAGGTCAATATTCATGTTGATATTTTCGCCTTTTGAAGTCTATTGTTTTCACCGTATAGTTTTCTATTGCAAGAGAGGGGATTTGTACTAAGCCAAGGGGGATTTTTTATTTTTGATTGGGAGGTTTTGACTTTTTGATTAGGATATTATTTGACGGTACTAGTTGTAGTGGTGGAGGATGAGGTTATTTATATTATGTGTGTTGATTTGGTATGGGGATGTATGTCTTTTTGTAGTGAGTTTGGTCGGGTTTGTTTGGTAATATTTTCCTTGCTTTTGTAAGCTGTGTGAATTATGTAAGAAGGGTAATTTATTTTTGGAAAGTAAAGGTTTTATGAGATTAGTTTCTTGTTTTATAAGTCGGGGAGAACAGATTTTAAGGGCACGTAATATAGGGTGTGAGAGCAGCTATTTTTGTGTTACTTGTGTGGGCGGAATACCAGTGAACGGAGAGCGGTTGAGTGGGTTTTCTGTATGTGAATAAGGGTTTTGTGTTATGATCGGTTATTATGTGTGTGTTCTCCGACTTATATAAAACAAGAAACTAATCTCATAAAACATACTTTCCAAAAACTTAAATACCCTTCTTACATAATTCACACAGCTTACAAAAAAGCGAAAGGAAAATATTACCAAACAAACCCGACCAAACCTACTACAAAAAAGACATACATCCCCATACCCAACATCAACACACATAATATAATTAACCTCATCCACAACGATTTACAGCTAGTACCGTCCAATAATATCCTAATAATGAAAAAGTCCTAAAACCTCCCAAATCAAAAATAAAAAATCCCCCTTGCTTATACAAAATCCCCTGCTACTCTTGCAATAGAAACTACTACGGTGAAACAATAGACTTCAAAAGGCGAAAATATTAACATGAATATGACCTTCTCACACACGAAGAAAATTCAGCTCTAACACACCACAAAACAACACACAATCACCAAATAAACATCAATAATATGTCAAATCATCAGAAATATACATAAACAAATAAAAGAAAAATTCGAAGCCTTCTGTATTTACAACCTTCCAACTTATAGAAGCCGCCCTGCAGATGGCAGTAAAATTGATGCTATAACAAACCTAATAATGCAAAAATCACCCTTTTACATCTACTAAACAGACCACCAACAAATCAGGAGGATATTTAACAACCAGCCATCACGAACAGTCCCATCTAAGCATTGAAATAGGTCTGTTTCAGACGAAAGCCTACGCTAGGACTTTTTTTTTTAAAATTTTAATTATATGAATAAAGTTTTAAAGTGATGTGAAAAAATTAAAAATATTAAAATGTATGCAATTTCATAATACCCATCTGCAACTAAGGGATTTTCACATATATAAATAGCGTAAAAGAGCTTTGTATTCCACAAATATATATATATAATATATATATATAATATATATAATAATATATATATATATATATATATAATATATATTATATATATATAGTGAAATCGCACCCCCCATCATTTCCACCACGAGTCGCCACTGATATTAATATATATTAATAATATATATATATATATATATATATATATTATATATATATATATATATATATAATATATATATATATATTATATAATATATAATAATATATATATATTCTTCATCTACCTTTTCCTTCCCAAGACTGGGGTAAGGTGCGTACATGCATCAGAAAGAAAAGCAGTAGAAGAATATGACAAAAGTCGAAAAGAAAGCCCAGCCTTACCGCCCCCTTCTGTACCATTAATTAGTAAGAACTCGTCCGCAGTTAGAAAATCCACCCTAGAGCTTTCACGGAACCGCGACGGACTCACTAGGTAAATCGTCAGTGTAGGGTTCATCCTTGGCCCAGGTGAGCCACAACCATACCCCCTCACAAAACCCCGCCATTCTCTCCAGGGTTCACACTAAAATTTTGAATTTGATTTCCCTGACTTTCCCTGACCAAATCTGCAAATTTTCCCTGACCAGCGTGTTCGTTATTTTTGGTGTATTAAAATATCTATTATTTATTGCAGCCTATTTAACTCAGTTCATAACATAATTATTGAAACTGTTTACCTAAAAATTGTCATGCATCATGGATGAATTTAAAAACAAATATTTTTTTTTTTAGTAATAAGCCTATACCTTACCCATAGCCGTCCAAAGCACTCCTTTTTTTATTTTTCAAAGAAAAACATTTTATTATACAAAAAGAAAATAAATAAAAAAGCTTACATTAAATAGCCATAGGTGAATAGGTCCAAC
>JABUQX010027729.1:42500-45724 GCA_015478945.1 Trachelipus rathkii | reverse complement strand
TCTAAACACTTTACAATATTATATGGATCGTGTGAAATCCAGAAACTTAAAATTGCGAGGCCTTCTACATTCAAAACACCGCAAACAGACATTAACATGAAACTTTGTTTTCATCAGTCAGATCAGATATCAATTGATTTACTTATTATATATCAATTTAAAGACTCATTCGAACTCATTCGCTTACAAGAAATAATTCTCTGAAGATGTCTCAAGTATAGAGACGAAATGCGTCGGGGAAACTATGTAAATAATCTTTTCTGATCTGTATAATTATTTCAAAATTATTGTAGGACAATTAATTAGTACAAATTAAATATTTAGAACGTTGGAATAAAATCAAAAACTTTTATAAATAAATAATAATAATATAATAATAATAATAATACATAATAATAATTAATAATATAATAATATAATTAATGATAAATAATAATAATATATAGTAATAATAATATAATAATAATAATAATAAAATAATAATAAAATAATAATAATAATAATAATAATAAATTAATAATAATAATAATAATAATAATAATGATAATAATAATAATAATAATAATAATAATAATAATAATAATAATAATAATAATAATAATAATAATAATAATATAATATAATAATAATAATAATAATAATAATAATAATAATAATAATAATAATAATAATAATAATAATAATAATAAATAATAATAATAATAGTTCTCTAAAATTTTTTGACTCCGGACCCACTTCCGACTCACTTTCACAGGAATCTTCACTCCGACCCGGAGGAGGGAAAATTGCCCGACTCCACGACTCCGACTCCACGACTCCGACCCCGACTCCGCAGCCCTGGTATAAAGAACTTGTTTTTATGTTATGTTTATCCAAAATGATACTCGAGATGTGACTTGAATCAATAGATAATGGGAAGTTGGGGAGGGTAGGATTGGTGGTTTGATTTACTGATTTACTGCTTTAGGGTACGTAAAAACTCAATTTTTTCAATTACAAAATAAAGCTAAATTATTTTGGTAAAAACAAAATGTTTAAAGCATATAAAAAAATAAATAAAAAAGTTTTCGTGTTATGTTATATAAAATATGACTTGAATCAATAGATCAATAGATCAATAGATCAATAGATCATGGTTGGATAGGAGGGTAGGTTGGGTGGTTTGATTAACTGATTTACTGATTTACTGCTTTAGGGTATGTAAAACATGACAATTTTAGGTAAAAAAATATGACTTGAATCAATAGATCAATAGATCACGGATGAACAGGAGGGTGGCTGGATGGTGGTTTGATTTGATGATTTACTGATTTACTGCTTTAGGATATGTAAAACATGACAATTGTAGTAAAAAATATGACTTGAATCAATAGATCATTAGATCACGGAAGGGATGGGTTGGGCAATTTGATTTACTAATTTACTGACTTACTGCTTTAGGGTATGTAAAACATGACAATTTTAGGAAAAATATGTCTTGAATCAATAGATCAATAGATCAATATATCACGGAAGGGGTGGGGAGGGCAGTTTGATTTACTGATTACTGATTTAGGGTATGTAAAAAACGTAGATTAATTTGTAAGTTATAAACATAAAAAGAAGTGTCGGTACTGACTCCGACTCCTCTGACTAGACTCCTCTGACTAGACTCCTTCTCCGACTCTTTCCTACTCTGACTCCGAATCCGACTCTTTTCTCCACTTCTCTTATGCATTTCGGCCTCTCTGGGGGTCCCCAGACACCATTTACAAACTTATAGCCCTCATATTTGAGATCTACGGCTCCGCTAACCAGAGGTGGGCATCGTTACTCAAAAAAGTAGTTCCGTTATCGTTATTCCGTTTCTTTGAAAGGAAAAGTAACGAAGCGCCGTTACTCCGTTACTTTTAGCTTTTGACTATGACATTAATTACGGTATCTTAAGTAATTTATTGGTTTGTGTATATTGAATTTTGAACATTATCATTATTATTAAAAAACATACCATCATGTAAGACCCTAGCGCACTCAAGACTTAGTTCCTTTACATCTACCAACGATTTAATGGCACCAGCCACCTTCCTGCCATTCGCAACTTTCCTAATACACTCTGCATCATCCGTTCCCTTTTCATCCAACATATATACTAAATATTTAGAACTCGGACACTTGTTCCAGCTGCTCACCATCTATCATAACCTCACACCGAGGACTGTCCTTACTCACAACCATAACCTTACTCTTAACTACGTTTACTTTCAAACGTCTTTTGCACATGCTGCCAAATCTCTCTCAAACTCTCTCCGATTTGTCACACAAAACCAAATCATCTGTATATACATAGATAATGCACCTCCACCTCCTTCCAGTTCTCCCTCATTCTACACCATTCCCTGCCACCCCACCTCTATTTCTTTCAACCCATCCATATAACAAATTGAATAACCAAGAAGCACCCATCTAGCAAACTCCCTGTGTTACTCCGCTATTATTATTAAAACAATCGCTTTCAACTCTATTTATTCTTACACACACTTTACAATCGTCACATATACTTTTGATTACATTCAGAAGCTTGCCACCAACACCATATATCAATGACACCTGCCAATAGAGTTCCTTATTTAATCATATCATACGTCGTTCTCGGCAAATCTAAAACCTAAAGACAAATTATATTCTTTTCCCTTCATTTTCTCAATCATTTCTTTCAATGTAAAGAATTTGATCCCACACATTCACCTGCTACCACTTCTAAACGCACTTTTTTCTTCCAATCAGTCCTTTCAGTCACTCGACGCATTCTTATGCGACCTTAAATACCAGTATTGTCTCTCCCTATTACACTTCAAAAACTAATTTTCCTATAATCCTACAGTAACCCTTATCTCCCTTACTCTTATATATAGCTGCTCTCCTCCAATCTCGGAACTATAATCCCTCCATAAACCTTTGTTACACAACTTCCAAATCCAAAAAAATCATTATCTCCAAACCGTTCTTGATTCATTTCACGGTAATTTCATCATACACTGCATATTTACCATTCTTCAACTTCTCGCCTCTCCCCATTACCTATTATCTCCTCCCCAAAATACCTATTCCTTTTGCACCATCAAACCCACACACATCATATCACTCTCATTACTGCCAATGTTTGCAGATTTTCGAAGTGTTTCACCACTCTAGTCACATCAATTTAAACAGTTACGAAATCACTATCTATTCATTTATTTTCTATG
>JABUQX010027729.1:0-37500 GCA_015478945.1 Trachelipus rathkii | reverse complement strand
CGCAAAACGCCAGGCAACATAAAGTGAGAAAAGGCGACAAACTACTCAGCAACCGACGATATCCACAATGACAGTTGTGTTTGTAACAGGCTGTCACTACAATACAGGGTTGGGGATTTTTTTTGATTTTTTTTTTTTACAAAAAAATCAATTTTTGATATTTTTTTTTATTTTTTTGATTTTTTTATTTTTTTGATTTTTTTCAGATTCGTGACGTCACGAGTAGTAGGAGAGCTTTTCCGGACGCAAATGACCGCGACCTTTTTTGACCTTTTCTGACCGCGACCTTTTTTTGACCTCTAACACACCGCGACCTTTTTTGGAGCTCGAATTTTTAACCCTGACCTTGGAACCCTTTTTTGGCCTTCACCTTTTTTTGCCTTGACCCTTTTTTTCGAACCAAACCCTTATGCTTCCAATGGGCAAATTTGCGCCCACGGTATTATTTCGGCAAACCTAATTTCGTTTGGCAACCTAATTCTTTCTTGCCAAACCCCGATCTCTTCGCAAAGCCCTTCGAAGAAGGTTGCGCCAAACGGTTGCGTAAGACACCGTTGCGTAGTGCCCCCCCTATTTTGGCCCCCCTATTTTTTCGGACCATGGGTCAATTTGCAACGGTAATTCACTTTGCTCTGTCTTTAGGGCTATAGCCCTATGTTTTGATGTCTTAACCTTGTTCTGACCATAATTTCGGCCTTAGACCTGCCAGATACATCGGTCAATTTGGGCCCACGCTTAATTTTTGGGCCACTCGTTGGCCCACCTCACATATTTCGTTTCGTCTAACTCTGAAAGCTAATCTGTAGTAACGTTCCTAACCTTGAACACCTACACCCCCCACACCACAACACACACACACACACACACACTTACACTTATACCACATTCACTATGGACACTTACACTCACCCATCCAGATATTGTACTTACAATTTCACACTTATTCAAGCACGTACAAACAACACGGACCCAACCCTTTGGTCTTCCATGCGGTCCAATTTTGCCCACCCTAATCTTAGGCCATCCCTCAGTTCTTCCGGCCAAGCGCTAATTTTCCTCGCCCAACCTTTGATTCACGCTACAAATTTTGATGCCTCAGCATTCACTTGATGCCCCCAACTTTGATTGCCTCAACTTTATGGCTTCCCACATCACCGTTTAAGAGTATCAGTGATGTTCATTAGTGTTACTAGATTCACTGTCTATGACAGTAGCCAGCGGTGAGTTGCCAGATGAAGTGCCACAATGAGTGCCAAATGAGTGCCCAAGTGCGTCGCCAAGCAGTGCCAAGGTGATTTGCCCACATCAAGTGCCAACTGAGTGCCACTTTTTTCAAGCCTTTCATCAGTCCTCCCTTGAAGCCGCCCCGAATAGCCCTAACTCACTGGGTGTCTACGCCCTAGTAATAACGGTGATGAGGAACCGAAATGGCTGTACAGTGTACCAATCTCAGAATTTCTTCCTACTGACGAGTTAGTATTCTTATAACACTAATATAGCAATGACGAACTAATTGATCTATAAAGAGTTACACAGTTGAGACGGTGACCGCAAACGTTTCCGAGTCCCGAGTCCGCGTCCGCAGGTCAGCCCCTCAGCGAAACCGCCGCCGCCGCGTGCGCCCGCAAGGCGCAATATTTCCCACCGCCGCGTGCTCGCAGGACGCAAATATTTCCAGCGTAACCCGCCCGCGCGGCGTCCGCCAAGACCGCAAAAATTCCCGCGGTTGAACGAAAAATAATGATATCAATGTAAAAAACTATTCACAAAGAATTCTCTTTCAAACCTATACCTATGAGTCATCTCATTTTACACACATTGTACGAAATTTCTTATAACGAAATATTACTTACATACCCTTTAAAGCAAGTTAAAATTCACGTAAATCAATAGAGTGTTATTACCAACACCTAGGGATTAACGTATTCGCTTTGTTTACTGCTCTTAGCTGCTTAACTCTGCCTTTACTGCTTAACTCTCTGCTTACTGCTTTAACTCTCTGCTTTTGCTTTAACCCTCTGCTTTACTGCTTTAACTCATATACATTACATACCTCAAAGAGCTATCACAGAAATCAATAGAGGTGCTTACCCTAACACCTAGGGATTAGTGACTGCTTCCTGTTTTACTGCTACTGTTTAACATACTCATTGTTTTACTGACTCTTAAACTCAGCTTTTCACTGCTTCCTAACTCCACCATGTATTTACTGCCCGTTAACTCAAGTACATTACATACCTTTAAAAGCGAGAAATCAGTAATCAATACGAGGTGTCTAACCTAAGATACGGTTATGCTTTTGTTTACTGCTTTACTGCTTTAACTTCTGCTTTACTCCTTTAACTTTCTGCTTACTGCTTTAACTTTCCTGCTTTACTGTTTAAACTCATATATTTATTTCAAAATGTTATGTTTTCTTTTTATATTTTTCTTGTCTTTATTAGCTTTTTATTATATTTCTATTTTATTTCTTTGGTTTTTAATACTTTTCTAATTTCTAACAATCCAATGTAAGAATAAAAAACACACAGAGTTCTCTTTAATCATAGAACATAAGTCCTGAATTATGAAAACATTGTACGAAAATTATTAAAAAGCATGTTACATTCTACTGCTTTACAGCTTAATTAATCTCATATTTCATTATTCACTTACACGAGTATGCGATGTGGAAGAAACTTTACAGTTCCGAAGTCCCGGCACATTCATATGTAGCTGCGCCGACAGCGCTGTGGTAAAACTTCTATTATAAATACCCTCTTTAAAAGTAAACTGGAAGATTTTTGAACAACCACCGTAAACAATAATATTGGCTGTCTATCAATGATTATCAGGAAACACATTCTAAAAGAATGATAAAGACTGTTAGATTCAATCTCCATGAAAGGCATATACGATATAAAATCAGCGCTCGCTGCGGACAATATACTATGGACACAAAATCTATTGTATTAAATGAAAATTAATGCACAAATTGAATTGGAAATAGCAGAAGCAGTTCACAGTTTATTCTCACCATCTAAAAATCTCTGTGTTATTAAAACAGTTTATACTTATATAAAAGTGATCTACACTCTCCCATATTACTAACTGGACAAACTGATTAATGATTCTTCAACTTCACTTTCGCCTTGATACTCAAAGTTATTTAAACTCGCAGGAATATCCCCCTTCCATTTCACCACAGTCAACGCCTTATGTTTTCCTTACCTCTCGTAGCTAACTATTTTTTCAATTTTATATTCGCATCGAGTTAAACAGGCATTGAACGCATTCACAGGAAAATGTTTCAAGAATCATGTCAATATCTTTTTCACCATTTAAATCTCCAGATAATATAATTTTTTAAACTATCCCGACTGAATGGTCGGATATTGTGGACTATTTAAAAAACTTCCGAGGTCCAACGGATTTCCATATCCCTTTTTCCTAAACCTTTCTCTGTTCGAGAAACCTACATACATCGTTTACCTTTATTCCTGAATTATTCTATTTTATTTTGTCTTTCTTTCATCGCATATGGCGCCATACCGATTCTCTTCTGAGTTGTCTTTTGAACATCTCTAAAGAGTTACTTTATCATTATTATGGTAAGACCTGCATCCTAAAGAATTAAGCCCAGATCGCCCATATATCAATATATTTAAAAGATTCATTTTAGTAAAATACTATTGCATGCGTTCTTTGAATAGTACGATGGACTCTTTTCAGAACTGATGCGCTTTGTTACGGGAGAAATGTATTGCTAATAGCTTATACCATACTCGCAGAGCATCTCCTGAAACTCTCGCCCTTGAATCCAGTCCTTGAATCTGCGTCCAAAATGATTTAGGTGTGTTCGTCCGCATTCGTCCTCTGATAATTTCAAGTACAGCATCGGCGACAGTAGCTGATCTTTTATCTTTTTATTGGCCTTCAACCACAATATCTAGAGTATTACGTCAAGTTGTAAAAAGATATAATTGAAAAACCTCATTTTTAAGAGCTGTATTTTAAAATCATTTCCGATAAATCTAACTGCCATATTCTATCGAGCTGCGGAGAGTATGGGTTTTCCTGTAGGAAATTTTTTCTTACAGGTTTATGTAGAGTAAATGCCTCTTCACCCGTCCAAATATGCTTTTAGCTCTTTTCTCAATATTAGGATACCTTTAAAGCAAACCTAGTGAAACCCCCAAAACTTATTTGGCTCCCTCAGATTGAAATAATACTTATCAACTACCCTCCTTCGCCTCCATGTTGTGTACTGACACACGTGTAAGCGTTATATATTATATATAATATATATATATATATATATATATATAATATATATATATAAATATATATTATATAATTATATATATTATATTGTCACCAAAACTTAAAGTCACAAGGGAATAAAGAAAGAAATAGAGAGATTATAAAAATCAACATTTATTTATACACAAACATTACAGCTAAATAAATTATATATATATATATATATATAATATATATAATAATATATATATATATAATATATATATATAATATAATATATATATATATATTATATATATATTAATATAATATATATATATATATATATATAAAATATATATATATATATATATATATATATATAAGTATATAATATATATGAAATATATATATATATATAATATATATATAATATATAAATATATATATATATTATATATATATATATAATATATATAATATAATATATATATAAATAATATATATATATATATATTATATATATATATATATAATATACTATATATATTATATATAATATATATATATATAATTA
Organism: Trachelipus rathkii; assembly: GCA_015478945.1. NCBI lineage: Eukaryota > Metazoa > Arthropoda > Malacostraca > Isopoda > Trachelipodidae > Trachelipus > Trachelipus rathkii. Next base: position 32,702 of record JABUQX010027729.1, on the reverse strand, counting down.
TATATAATATATATATAAATATATTATATATATATAATATATATATATATATATATATATTATATATATAAGTATATTAATATATATATATATATATATATATATAATATATATATATATATATATATATATAATATATAATATGATAATAATATTTACGATTTAATCCAACTATGCCTATTATAAGTTGTGTTTTTCTTGTTCGTCCTCTGTAACCACGTTTAGAATTTATCTGATGCCGTAAGAAGTGCCGAATGACTTGAAATCAGTCTTGGCCGAAACGGGATATTATCCTAAGTCTGCTAAATCGCGTTGTATTTAAAGAATTAAACTTCTGGAAAATAATAGATCTGGAAGTTACTTGTTTGATATCATTCGCATCCTTTACAGCGGCCCTTTCCAGTTACGTGCATCAGACAGGCTATTCAAGTCCCACGAATATTGATCCTTAACTATTCATCATCAATTACGATCTTCCCTGCTTCATTCAAAGTTAATTGGTCTTTTAAAATATTAATAAAGCTATTCCTGATTACGCACTCTAATAGGTAAGCTCTTCTCTACAGGATATTTTAAAATTATCTTCATCTTTTCACTTGCAAAGTTTTACCTCATGTAGGAAATATTCTACATTATCGGTTAGCGGAATACGTTAGGGGATGGATGAGATGCAAGTCTTTGAAGATCTATTCAATTTTGTATGGATCCTGGTTTAAGAGCGTTCTCAGGGATGTTAACGTCTGAATTTAATATCCTGTACACTTCTTTCTCATGTTTTGGTTATCTGTTCAACCTTAGGATCATATAAAAAGCTAGGAGGTAGAGGCTCTGGAAAAATAATGAGTCGTTCACCAATATAAGGATTCTGTTGGTGCAACTGGTTGCTGCTGATGTGAAAGAGGTTGTAATGTCAATGCATTGGGCCGTAATATCTGCGTATATGGGGGCTGTGAAATGATGAAACTCGTGATTTGGATTTTGCACATGGGTGCGGCAATAACTGGCCATATTGAGTTTGTGAATGATGATTCTGAGGAACTGAATTCTGTACAGTGCTGTATTATTATACTTCATTTTTTCATTACTCATTATATGGAAGTACAGCAACCTTCTTCATTATGGGACAACCACTTAGATATTATCAGGGAAGCTATAACGGAGAAGAGTAATGGCAGGAATACTCCTCCTCCTCTCTGTAGAAACTTTTTTTATTTTCAAAATTTTTTTAATGTTTAAGTGAGAGTTTTTAATGATGTTCTATAACGACGTAGCCTTTACCTTCTGAGCCTGTTTAAAGAACATTTCCGTTTTAATAAGATTTAAACAGACTTCACATACCCACACCGGATAATTTCTCATCTGTCACTAATTAGTTACGTTTTCCAGAGTGGTTTCAACTTTTTAAATTTGTTTTATAAGAAGGTAAATACTTTCAAACTAGAGCACTCATTATTCAGGTATGTATACAGTTTCTATCTCATAGGGCCGAATGTTGGTACGGAGCAGCATCGTTCGAGACCATGTTTCTGAATGTTTCAACACATCAAAGTGCTCCGTGTGGGGATCGAAGTAACCTCTTTATTTACTTATTAGAAACTCTTTCCTTTGAAGGGGAAACATTTGACGTGCCAATAAATTAATTTGACTCATGTCTCTTCTCTTGCCAAACAAACAGCAAAAATTTCCTCTGTCAAACACTTCGCCTATGCTTGCTTTGATGAAAAAATATTCTGTGTTATGAAAAACACAGAGATATTTAGTTGGTGAGAATAAACTGTGAACGGTTCTGTAATTCCAAATTTTCAATTGTGCAAAATTATCTAATACAATAATTTTGTGTTCATGTATATTGTCCAATGATCCAATATCGTATATGCCTTCATGAAATGAAGTCAAACTTCTTTATTCATTCCTTTAAATTTTCCTGAATTAAACGATTTATAACACCATATTCTTTTACAGGGCCTTAGATTTCAAAAATCTTCCATTTCCTTAAAATATTTAATATACGAAAGTTTTACCACAGCTGTCGGGACCAGCTACAAACATGTAGCCGACTTTCGGAAACGGTAAAATCTGTCTCCACATGCCATACTCGTTAAGTGTGAATAATGAATAATGAGATTAATTAAAGCTGTAAAAAAAAAAAAACAGTAAAATACATGTTTTTAATAAAATTCGTACCAATTTTATTAAAATAAACATGTTTAATAACAGAAAGGTTTTGTTTTTTAATCTTACATTACAAATTAAAAATAAAAAAGTATTAAAACAAAAATAAAATAGAAATAAGTAAATAAAAAGTAATAAAAACAAAAATATAAAGAAAACAAATGTAATTAAATATATGAGTTAAAACAGTAAAGCAGAAAAGTAAAGCAGTAAAGCGAAAGTTAAAGCAGTAAAGCAGAAAGTTAAAGCAGTAAAGCAGTAGAACAAAAGCAACTAATGTCCCGTAGGTTAACCCTCTATTGATTTAGCTGATTATACTGCTTTAAGTATGCTAATGTAATGAGTTTAAAGCAGTAAAACATGTTGAGTTAAAGAAGTAAAAAATGAGTTAAAGCAGATAAACATGAGTTAAAGCAGTAAGGCAGTAAAACAAAAAGCATACTAAATCCCCTAGGTGTTAGGTAACAACCTCTATTGATTTACTGATTTACTGCTTTAAGGTATGTAATGTATATGAGTTAAAGCAGTAAGCAGAGAGTTAAAGCAGTAAAGCAGAGAGTTAAAGCAGTTAAACGCAGTAAAACAAAGCATACTAATCCTCCTAGTGTTAGGTAATAACACCTCTATTGATATACTGATTTACTGCTTAAGCGTTGTAAATAATATTTCTTTAATAAAATATTCGTACAATTTCAAAATAAAAATGAATACTTCATATAATTATTTTGAAAAGAAATTCTTTGAATATTTACATGATATCATATTTTTCGTTACAAACTTGAACTCATTCTTCCCACTTCAATCTAGATTCACTGGGAATTTGCGTCTGTCGATCGCACCAGTGCGGAACTAAAAGAACATTAGCAAGAGAAGGATTCACGCCGTAAAATATTGCGCCTCGCGGGCGCGACGCGGCATGGCGGAAATATTAGGCGCCTGCGGGCGCAACGCGCCGGTTTCGCGTAGGGCTGACCTCGCGACGCGGACTCGGACTCGGAAACGTTTGCGTCACTGTGCTCAACGTTGTAAACCTTAGATATATATTCGTAGTCATGACTATAATTGAGCTCATAATAAAAAATACTAACTCTGTTAAAAGTAGGAAAGACATAATCAGCCTGATCTGTAATGTTAATAACAAAACAGTCTAACGAATTCGGTTCTCTCCCATACCCTTAATGAGCAACGAAAAATAAAAGAAGGTGAGACAACTTCTTACAGGCTATTATTAGAGAGGCCCATTCATTCATTTACGGGGCAACTCCATGTTGATTGATTAAAGCAGCAGCCCTACAGAAAAGATAAAGCTTGAAAAAAAGAAGTGATACACTACAGATGTCCAACCCAACCCGCCTACATATCTTAGTGGACTATCCTAACTATTCGATTACGCACATTCCACCTCCCCAGATAATCTCGACAAAGTGTAAGTAAAAATGCATCTCTATTGTAACCTAACTCAGTTTGAACACTTAATTAGCAAATTTTTGGACTTACATTGGCAGCTCATTGGCACTCACCTGCACTCACCTGGCACTTCATAGAATAATCATATAGAAGTACTAAATTTTAAAACATCACTAGGTTACTCTTACGGGTAGTGTGGTAGAGTCCATAATTATTAAGTATAGAAAGACATCAAATTGGAGTACACTAGCTGAAGTCTATATTACATGACTGAAACAGCTATCAAAGACTAATATATGACGCGGACAAAAATAAGTAAAAATAAACAATAAAAAAGATTGAAAAGTCCAAAGCATAACAAACAAATTAGAGGCTGCGAAATTTAAATATCTATCCGGATGGCACCATAATATAATATAAGCGTGAGCGTCATAAAACTCCAACCCTAGGACATATATATCGCAAAAGAGATTTATGTAGTATGTAGCTAAATTTGTACGTTGTGAATTAAGAGCGTATAATGTAAGTGTCATAGGCTATCTATGGTTTAATATGTGAGTGTATAAAGTTCATACTAGTTGAAATGTTAGTGAATATAGTATGGTAAGTTTTGGTGTGTGTGGAATATTTGTTTTTGTAGTTATTTTTTTACCATTCGTATATTTTCCAATATGTGCAAATAAAGAAGAAATTCGAATGGAGTATTTTTGTTTGATTGTGTAGCCGGACTGATGTGTTTCATATATATATATATATATATATAATTATTATATATATATATATATATATATATATAATATTATATTAATATATATGTGTAGTGTATATATAATATATATGTGTGTGTTAGTTGATGTAGAGATTTGTTAAGTTATATATATATATTATATTACTTTATATATATAGATATATTTAAGAATCACCGGAGAGAATCATTTGCCGGAGATCCGGAGGTGAGTGGCCGTGAGTGTGTGATGAATGAACATTCATTTCCGGCCGTGAGTGGTGAGAAAGTGGATAATCTAATCTCAATTAGGAACTTACCTAATACGTTCAATGTTAGATACGTTAAACGCGAAACTATGTGATAGGTATTGATATTATATATATATATATAGGTCCCACGAGTGGCCATTAAAAAATAAATGTTAAGTCATGGGCCTACAATAATACCATTATAGTTAATCTTAAGGCTAAATAAAAGTCCAAGGCCGTAAATATATTATCTATAGGTTAAAACTAATAAATAGGTTTAAAGATACAATCAAAATAAAATTAAGGTAGGCTATAAGAACCCTAAGACAGATCAAAAATTAAGCGTGGGCAAAAATTAACCCTATAATTTATGAGTCGAAAAAAATATTTAAAGTAGGTGAGGCTATATAGTCAAATAAAATTAGGGAGGGTGTACCGGAACCAGCAAATATTCTTGTTAGGTTCCACGAGCGCACGGCGGCAAAACTGAATCTCGCGGAAAACCTGAACGACAAACTCCTTTCTCGGAGAGGGCCTGCGACATGAACGCCGGAAACCGAACTTATTTCGACAGTGTCAGCTAGCATCCGCTACACGCATGAAGTTACCACAAAAGCCACGACTGACTTAGGCGTTCGCGCGCCAAGAGAACACACAATTGCATGCGTTTGGCCACCAGACAACCCGAGTAGTACCGCGTCGACTTCGTCACCAGTACACGATAAAACGTTCACGAGATCACGCCCGTAGTGTGTAGAAAAACCTACCCGAATTCGAAAGGGATTAATAAAACGGGGTCGAAAGAAAACAAAAAAGTCTCAATGTAACAAAACAGAGATACGTGAAAAATGGCGCTTCCGCGTAGACGCGCCAAATAAATTCTGTTTCAAAGGATTTATATAATTCAAACATGATCTTACAAAATAAATAAGGGAGGTGCGTATCAGGATTTCAGATAATCATAAGCGATCTCAAAAATAGACAAATAATACTAAGTAAGGAGTATTGCCTATCAATGCCAACGTTTCCTGCAACTTGTGGCCTCTGCGCGGACACACAGTCTTCCATGTACTAAATTCCATCTTTTCTACTTAGTCTGACAAGTCTTATAATTTTTCATATATCCGAAGCGTTTCCGAGTCGAATTGCACACGGGCTCATCTACAGGCTTCTGATAAACTTCACAGCTAATATATTCTACTTAAATACATTGATCTGTAATATAACATTAATGGGTAAGTCTCTCTAGAAGTACTATCTATATCATATTTTCAATTTATTCACGTCTATAAATCAGTATTTTCCATCCTTAAGTTCAAAAATTTGGTATATATAAGTGACTGAATTCAATAAATTAATAAGTAAAAAAAAGTAAATTATCACTAATAGCTGCGTTTCCTCATAGAAGTACTACCGAGTGCTAGGCCCGTGTATGCAAAATATCGATCTCGGAAACTGACTTATATTACGAAATTTATGAAAAAAAAATATACATATTAATAAAATTTATATATATGAAATAAACAGAAAATTTGTGAAAGTTTAACATTGGAATAAATAGCGCTCAAGCGAACGCACCGTCGGATCTAAGCTGCATATTTGAAACAAATTAACTCTTATCTATGAGCGTATTACATGTAGGGGCAGGGGGAACCTTGTCCCCCCCTAAATCTTTGCGATAAATTAAAAAATAAGTATAAATAAACCCTATTATATTTTTGTTGCCAGTAACGATGATTTGACATAGTAGTAGTTTAAGAACAAACTGAAAAGAAATAAGATATAAGATATAATAAAAAGGAACAATTAATATTATTATAATGAAATTATATTTAATTATACTAAAAATGTTATATATATTATAATATATATGATATTATATTAATATATAATATAATATATAATATATATTATATATATTATATTTATATATTTATTATATATAGTATATATATAATATATATATTAAGTATATATATAATTAATATATATATATTACTATATATAGGGCGTTATAGGCTATATAAGTGAGTAAGATGCCATAGTAGGGGTGTGGACTACTTATGTCATCCTATACCCCATCATATAATCTTATTTGGATACGATAAATATAATATAATATAATATTAATGAATACCGTTATTATATGTTATATTTAGTATACCAGACGACAGTTATATTTATATGAGTTTATATTTATTCCTATAAGTTAAGATACGAAAAATACTAGTAAATATATATAATATATAAATATACTTATAATTATAATTATATATCGATAGAATATATATATAGGTAAAGATATAGTAATAATATAATTATCATGTAATATAATAAATATATATATAATATATATATATATCGTATTATTAAATTATTATTATTTATCTGTTTAAAAGTTTTATTATATAGATAATTATATATATTTTTTCTTTTTACATAATTGTATATTAATAAACTAGTTTAGGTTGTTTTCTTAATTGTACGTTTTCATATAAAGCTGTATAATTTATCTTCTGACATTATTCTCTAGATATCTCACTCAACATTTGCACGACCCACCTCTGATAACTAAGATATCTATGTATTCATGGAATAAGATCCGACTATTATTTTGAGTATCCCTTAATACAATAAAGCCTAAAAAGCGCAATATTAAAATATTATAAAATAATCTTTTAGCAAGCCATTCTCACCGGACCAATGAATTTGTGTGTTACACACACACTTTGTTTGTAGAAAATCCATAAGCTAATTCTTCATACACAGCCACACTACTCTCAGACACAACGTTATATAATCTTAACTCTTACACACATCAGAGAAATATTAAAACATACAAATACAGTCAGACTGTGCACGTCTAACAACATGTATATGTCTTCAAAACGAGCTCATGAGACACACCGAATTAATTGCGACCTCTAATTGCACTACCCGTAGCTGCTCACAGTCAGGGTACTGCTTGAATATAACGCAACTTTATATTATAAGTTCTACAGGGATCACAAAGTTTAAAAAAACTTTTTCACAGAACGTGTAATTTTGAGAAAATATTAAGGAATAAATTGCGTATATAAATATCCACACATGTAGTGAAGTAGAACTATTTCCATACACATACAACCACGTCAAAAATTCTAAATAAGTTCATAATATTTTTAGTCAAAATTAGGTTATATCTGTATTTAAAAATTTTACAAAGTTCTTCTTAAATAATGTTATAAAATATTTATTTCGATTAGAGAATTTATTAATTCTTCCATACCTACATCTATTATTTATTAATAATAACTTAAATTAATAAAAATATAAATAAGAAATTATAAATAATAATAATATATGATAATTCATAAATATTATAAGTAAAAATTTATTATAAAAGACCCGACAAATTGTTTATTCCTCAAGGGTTACTAGAACAATGGCCACAAAAAAAAGATTACATAATAAATTATTTTTAAATAACCGAATATTACGTTTATTGTGATTTAATTTTTATTAAATAAATCATTATATTAATTTTTTATTTTATTATTTTTTTGAGTATTTTTTTAGTTATTACCATTATCTAAATTATAAGATAACCTTATATGCATATTTATACCTATATTAATGAGAAGTATATATTTCATCATTATATAAATAAGTAAATTCTATTTCAAGTTGTATTTCAAGTCATTTAATTAAGAATTAATAAAATTTTGAAATCCTAAAGTCAATGATACTGAAGTGTAGCATAAGAACTATACTCTCAAGAATTATCCTATATCAGTTCTATCAAAAATTTTTATCTGGAAAATAATGATTTAAAAAAAGTTGAAAGAATATTAATCTTGCAAAAATATACTATAATGGGTATTTATTAAATAAAAACTAACAATTATATAATATATTGATACTAATAACATTATTTTATAATTTTTGCCATATAAAATTAGTAATTAACTCTAACTTAACTTTATACCTAATATTTAACTCAAAACAAAGTACACTCCCGGTCTCATAAAAAGAGATAAAATACAAAAGAAATCTACACATAAAAAATCGCACAATAAAAAATCACATAATAATCTACCCCAACCGTTTTCTAGAGTAATTAAGCCACCCCATTTATCGTAGTAGTATTATATATATATGTGTGAAAATTATTGTCTTCTATTATAAATGTTTCAGAAATTACAGGTCGTAAATCACTCACCTTTATAATGAAAATATGTTCAACCTATACAGTCGTCCCTCGTATAACACGGTCTTATAGAACGCGATCTTTATATATATATACCGCCGGTTTTCAAAAAGATAATAAAAAGAATAATTTTAAAAATTATAAATTTTTCAATAAAATGAAAATTTAAATTCTCTGTCATTTTACATATGTTAAAAGATATAATTTTAAATATTGACTAAAAATAAAAAAAAAATAATATCAATATCAATATGTTAATATAAAGAACCCTGAAATAAAGATAAAAAAAAAACAAAGAAAATATGTTGAGTATGGAAATAAACAGGGCCACAAAAAATGCCGATCAATTAACTCGATAACGATTAATAATTCTCAGAATAAAGATGCCAATCACCACACCTAAGAGATCTCTAGGAACCCCCCTCTTAAAAATACTAATTACACATATTCATCTTCAGTTAACAATTATTGTAAAGATATTTTTAATTTATGATATACTAATGGAGTTAGAAAGCTGTATGTTAAGTGTTTATCCTATACCCAAATTTTTATGTTTAATGATTAGAAATAAAATAGAGACAAAATTATAACCAAATATTCAATGACCAAGAAGGTTTTTAAACGCTGGATAGTAGCACTCTGATCTAGAACTGTTCCCAATGTGAGAAAAAACATAAACATCAATCGAAGGTCTACAATTTTTAAACAATTTATAATAATACAATAATAAATTAAACCATGAGGGAAAAGAAACGCTGATACTTGGCACTACCTTATATTAATCGACGGTCTCAAGAAAATAATTCAGTGCAGGTCAATTTTTAATAGCTATAGTAAAATAATTAAATTAAGCATTAATCACAAACAACAATTAACTGTCTATTTAACATAATTTTCTCCGAAAGACAGTATAACCTTTTAGATTAGTTGCCACTTATTCTAGTAATTCAAAGTCGCGCTAATAATAATTCTTACAACATAATTATATGATTTATTCAAGGTAGTTTTAAAAGTTATATGCACTCACGATTAAGATCTTAAGATAAAGCGCCACATTGCGACCCCTCGGTTAGGTAAGAACCTGAGCCTCCAGCTCTCGATTATTCAACTAAGTAGAGATAAGAGCAGAACTGAGTAATCCATTATATGACAGCCGCATAAAGTAATTCTCATATTTTATGGAACGCATGATCCCACCACAAGTGTGCGAAATGAACAAACACAATAAATAGAGTGATATATTAATTAAAGTAAAAATTTAGAAAAAGAGTTTCAGAAACCCGGCATTGGCCCCTCATTTGATTGCACGCCACGTAACCGATACGCTATTCGCGCAGTCCACACCCGTAACACACGTGAACACAATAATTTTAATCAAAAAATCAGTAAGAGATATATGTTCCCTCGACGAAGTTCCAGGCCGGAGAACCTTGGGGCCGGACACACGCTGAAGTGAGACGCTATCTTATAGACTACAGTATACTAATACCTTAATAGTACTCAAATATATCGAGATAATATATATTAATATTAAATTAATTAATAAAATAGATAATAAAGTATAAAATATAAAGCCTATACATGTAAATTCCATCTATAAGATAAATGTTAATCAATCCCCAGTCAAACTTCATTATAGTAATATATATTAATATAATATTAGTATAAATGAATATATATTACATTTAATAAGGTATAAATTATAATTATAGTATCTACTTTTATATGAATCTATATGTATCTAACACAAGGGATGTGACTCTATACCACAAACATGCACAAAAATTACATGCTACACTTTCCTCGATACAAATCTTCTTAAGAAGTAGTAACGACTCACCATAGATAATACCTACTAGCTGACTCAAGAGGCTAAACCCCTCCGATCTAGAGATGAACTACTTGCGCTACGGGAATACGTACAGTTATCTATATCGCGAAAGAGTTATGTATATCAGCTGCAAAATTTCTTTCGAACAAACAAAATTGATTTATTTAATAAAGTTAGCACTATAAATCCTTACATTTGAGATCATCCTTTCGAAATCGACAGATAGAACAGCTCGTCCTACCAAGTCATAAAATCCAATTAATGAAGAATGTAAAAAAGAAATTATTATGAAAAATAATCATAAAGAGATTAAGAGAGAGAACAGCGCATGTCTGACCACAACAAATCAGAAATAGAGTTAAAATTCACCTCCCCAATTCCAAAACATAAGATTGTAAGATTAGATCAATAAATGTCATCCAAATACATCTAACTTCAAACACCATCTTATTTTAAAAAAAAGCGAACAATAAAGATTTCTTCAGGTGCCCTTCTATCACTCGTTTTTTTTGAAAAATAACACTTGTGCAGCTATAAACGAACCACAAATAAATTTAGAGGATACTAAATAATGATTAAATAGAAGTTAAGAATACAAGAAGTTCACATTGAATTCACTTCAACAACATCTGCTAAGAATGACTTTAATACATAAGTGCAAGCAGTGGTTCAATCTGCCTCAATTTTTTGTTGCAAGTAACGACAGTGTGTGCCAATGATACTTAATAAAACACTCACTATCTAGCCACAAATATATATATTTCCACATCAAGTAATTGATACTATGTCAGAAAGAAGATAATTCCCAAACCAAAATATATAATAATTAATGAGTAGGTTATAAGCAAACAACACATAAATTAACATAATATTACCTGGACAAAAAGCATAGAGTATCATAACACAATATCTGTATCCCTTCCTACATTTATAACAAATGAAAACCTCTTCTAAGTTTATAACTCAAGGCATTAGAATTGATATCTATATATTCTAAAGGGAAGAGTGAAACATTACAAAAATCATATACTTTTAAGGTGTTTCATCAATCATACAGCAGAAAACATATTTCAAAAAGTGAGGGAAATACTAAGAGCTGGATTTGAAAATAAGATATACATTTATGTCTGTTTAGCCAACTATAAATACACCCTCAACATACAATACAAATATTGAGCGACGGGAACAGTGTTATAAATGTTTATTTAATTTACATACCTTTAATCATAATCTAAACTGAAAGTGCCAATCACATATTGTTACCCCTTATTTCTCTACTGCAAATAAGATCACGTAATAAAGATCTTAGATTACACTTTATTGTAGGAAAAATGTAGGCATTATAATTATAAGATATGTATCACCAATTGAAATAAATAACAATCACGAAATACTTGAAATTTTACAAAATGATACTATCAACATTGTGCCAGACTACAATGCATAGCCTCTTATCTCAAGACTGTGTCAATCAAGATCGCGATAATTCCATAATCCATGATATGACTGAAAATGTATCACATTTTATGAAGTTAAAAATAAATAACCAAATTATAATTGAAGATTAACAATCCGTTTTCCTTCTAATCTCCTAAAATTAAATAAGATAATTCTTAAATTTCCAAAATCAGCGTATACAGCAAACTATGGCAAATAAATAATCAACAAGCCACAATTAGAATAATGTAACTCTAAACAGCAATCTTGTATTATGAATGAATTATACGCTAGTCATTTTTGTAATACCACTGCAGTGTATACTGCGTGTCATTGCAAAAATATTACAAATACATCTTGGGCACAAAGGCGGATCTCAATATGTAAAAAACTATGAAAGATAACTAAATGAGATATTCTTAAGAACGGATACGTTTTCCGTACCATTAAAGATGAAGAAACCTATATTTTACTCTTTTCACAGTCCCTTCTAATGAACAATATGAAATTACTGCATTGCACCAAGTCAACCCAATTATATAGAATTACTAGATAAAATATAAATTAAGAAATATTATTTTGTGTCCTCTCAATAAAAAAGAGATAGTTACAAACTCTTATATAAAATCCTTTAAATAATATAATAGCGTTACATAAGTGCTCAAACTTTCTTCAATCCTATTCTTTCCTCCAATGAATATCACACAAGAGTTGGCACGATTGAAGTCAATTTTGGAGGAAGAAGAATCTAAGAGAACGAGATGGAAAGTGGAAAATATTAGAAGGAAACACAATTATATTCCATTAATTATCAATATGTTGAAAATCCTGGCACAATAGAACATTCCGCAGAAGAATCATGTGCAAAGCAATTTCATATACAATCATCCATTAAGCAAGGCAAATTTTTGATTTATTATTATTTTTAAATAAGCAGGATAGAGCGCTACAAAAGTGTGATTTAGTAAAATAATATACATAACATAAGAATAAGAAAATATACTCTATAGGAACTACCCTGATCTAAAAATATCTATTATCCCCACTCCTGACTACGACATAAACAATGTAGGTACGAAGAGGAGCGGGGCATATATACTATATAAGCACTTTATATTGAATCACGTGGAGAATGAAATCGGATGCTTGACACTCAGTTTATAGTGATGAGAATATGTGATAAAAAAGAATAAAGCTTCTTATTATCTGATGCATCTTGACCTGAAATATACATTAGCTATAGACACAATAATCCTTCTGCACCACTTCAAGATATATATTGAGCGAGAGAAGCTTTAGCCCTAAGACAAGGATAAATAATTATTATACAATCAAAGAATCGTTCTATTCTCCAACACTTATAAGCTATTTTTGAAACAAATTTTATTTTGCCTTTAATGAGCATATTATTTTAAATAATTAAGAATGTATAGTAACCTCATATAATAAATGACATATAGAATTAAATAGACTATATTAGTAATCCTTTCTCTCTTCGAGCTGTACGTTTTGTTTAACAAGGCTAATTAACTTAAATTTTTTCAAATATATTTGGAGTTGTGAAGCCATAGCCTCAACTTCATATCATATCCTGAGGTAGCTCGTAGCCAGAATAAACAATGCATCATTAATACAAAATGGTAATGAACTTTATAGTAATTAAATCACTATAAGCAACACTAAAATATTATTGTTACAGACATAATCTTTACGATATATACAAATAGTTACAATATAAGTTTTTTTGAATAAAATATGAATAAATAAAATATATCTTAAATAAAATACATTATAATTATAATATACATATTAATGTTTTAATATTATAATTATTTTTTTATTTTCAAAATATATATTAGTTTAAAAATAAGATGTAAATAGTTTCAAATATAAAACTAACTTATAAATCATATAAAGATTAAGAATAAAGATATCATAATTTATATTAAGAAATATATATAGAGAGGCCTTATAATTAATAAGTATTGTTTTCAGATCATAATATTTTCAGTTCAAAGTATTATTATTATAAAAGCATAGATTGTAGAAAAAAAAAGAATAAATATATTAGAAGAGAGAATTCAATAAGAGTAGTAATTCTTTTGATTATTCAAAATCCCATTTTATATAAAGTTATTATTCAAAATAATTAGATTCCAATAAAAATAAATAAGTCAGTTATTATGTTTTATCTATTCATTTTAGTTTATTTAATTTATCATTATTTCATATCGCGTGATTAAAAATATAGTAAATTATAATAGTTTTAATATATCATATTATATTAATTATCTAATTACAGTAAAAAAAAATAAATCATTAAAATAATTTTTTATACACTATTGTTATATATATAGATAATCAGATTCTAAATTAATTTAATTTCAATTTAAAGATACTTCATTATTACTTCAAAATTTTAAACTATGTTTTTATATTTATATCAAACTATCCATTGTATAATAAAATTACTTATATGTTCACAGCGAGGAATAGACCGTGAAGATTCAGAGTTGCGCCCGATCCTAGAGATTCTTTAAAATAGGCCGAGCCGAGCCTCTCACTCGGAGCCTAATATAATACAGGGTCAAATTCCCGAATATTAATATATATTAAATATTATATATAATATTAAATATATATAAATATAATAATAATATTTATATATATAAATAATAGTAATATATATTATAGATAAAATATATTATTAATATATATATAATATTAGTAATAAGATATAATATGAATTAGAATAAGCACAGATATTACCGGAAATTTGGCCTGATAATGTCACGATAACAGCTAGACTATATGACAATATTAAAAATTAAGATAAGAAAGAGAGGATACAGAATGAGTTTTATGATGTGTGCCTTTATTCGTTTTAAGACACGAACACAAAAAACATCGTATTTCCTGCTTGTATCTCAATGATATAAATATAAGTGTTTCATAATTCTCTCTGTATTTTGGGAGTGTCATTTAATTGAACAGCTAGCACATTTTTATATATATTCGTCATGTTACGAAAAATATTCTACATTTTGTAAAATTATTCCTCATTCAATATGAGCAACAAAACAGGTCATTTTGCCTCCTTCTTCTCATAGGTTAACATTTTTACTTAGAGATTTTCTTCACATTTATCGAAAATTGTACACGAATTTCACAGGCCCGAGAGAAGTATATCTGCTCTTTGTACAGATTCGATCGATTTAATTGTCGTTAACATTAACGTAACTAATAGTAAATATTAACAGTATGGGGCATACCACATCTCGCAGTAACCGACGAAAATAGTACAACATTATATCATATACATTAATCATAACAAATATAATCAATCATAATACTATATATATATATATCATTCACAATTAATTATATTCTCTCTTATGCGAAGCATCAAAAACTGAAAAATAAACTTGGAGCTTACTATACATATAAATACAATTCTAGTGTATGTCGTCAGTTCAAATGTCCTTTTGCCATGGCTTTAAATAAATATAATAATGATAAAAATTTAAAACATAATAGTATCTAAAATATAAATTTAATAATTGTTTAAATTTTATATATATCTTTTGTTTATTTATTTTATATTCACTCACTGATTCTCATTCTCCCTAATTATTATGTACGAATAGCTTTCACTGTACGAAAACCGGGTCAATAAGAAATAATATTAAATTATTAGGAAAATAATACACTTAAGCTATATATATCTATGCAAACTATTCTTCGTTTATTAGTCAGACTTATTAAGAAAATTAAAATTGAACAATCAGACGATATATATTCAGAAGAATTGGTATAGATTACATAACAAACTATATAATAAACCCATTATATAGACTGAATAGGAATTACAAATTAATTAATAATAATAATAAAATAAATAATAAAATAAAGAATAAATAATAATAAATTAATAATAATATAATAACAATCATATAAAAATAAAGAAGATAAAATAAAAAATAAATAAATGAATGAAAAATATTGATTTTTAATTTTATAGGATAAGTTTCCACCTTAAATTTCACTTGTCCATCAATACTTTCGAAAATATTAAATATAATTTAATACCACTACTATGTTTTTTAGAAAATAGAAAATATAATAGCACAAAACTAAATAAATAATACTATACAACTTTTCGCCTAACAATAACATTCTCTTTCAGAGAAGAAAGAAAATGGAATTTGATTAAAATTTTTTATAAAAACTATATGTAGAATGTCAAATAGGTACAAAGCAACAAGGAACAATACAAAACTAACAACAATATGTATTATTTCTATTGAATCTATATGTATGGAGAATTAGCATAGGTATCAGATGGAGAAAAGCATTTTTATCTATTAAATAGATATCAATAAATATAATAGTTGGATATGTCCATAAATCCAAAAAATAACCTGCTAAAATTATTATATAGATATAGAATAAGTGATTATAATAAAAAGCTTTATAGTCACTCATATTAAGTTTCCATTTGATAATTTTAATATTGAAATATGAAATAGCAACATTTCAAATAATAAATTATAATTAAATAATAATAAACACTATTTCACCTATATAAAATTTACAGATCCCCATATTATAGAAAAAATTAAAATCAAATCAACTAAACTTAGTAATCAATTTTACTCTACTCGGATATATAACCCTTAACATACCATAACAAGAAATAAACATATAAAGACTAATAGAGATGCAAACCTTCCAATATTAGATTCCTAATACTCGCTCTAATTCATCCAGCTAAAACTCAACCAAATAATTAATCCCCTTCATGTGCCGTTAATTTCAAGACTTAAGATTTGTATGACAAAATTATTTCCAATATATCATTTAAATTTCAATTATTTCTTCGATGACTTTGTTAACATTACATTCCTTTTTATAGTAAATAATACTAAAATCTGAACCTCAGGGACTATCGTATCGTGTGGAAAGTTTGCTAATGTCTTCCTATGTTGGTCCGTTGCAGGAACTAGTTTGTTATACAGGAGGTGAAACTTAAAACAGTTACCTTTCTTTCGACTAAATGCTCAGTCAATAGCAACTTACATAAAAAGATGTTAAGAGCCATAGCCAAAATCTCACCGAACCGTTCATAATATATACAGTAAGTATAACTCGCAGAAATCTCTGATTTTGTAAGGGTCCAGTCCAATACTTCTATCTTTCACCTAATAAATCCCCACGAACCTTTAAAATGACGAGGAAGAGCTCATATTTTTAATACAAACTTATTCCTAATCCTCCATCATTGATTTCAGCATCGTTTATGATTTTTCTTAAAAACTCCATCTCATAATTATAATTAACTCCACATTTAAATGAAAAAATACTGTTTTATCGGGTACACCTGAGCCATACATCCTCCTAAATTACATGGATCCATATAGAATATAATACATTTTAAGTTGGTGAGTATATAGTAATTGATATTCTTCGTGTACTTAGTCACAGTCTGACTCTCATATTAGTATTAAAAAATAATATCTGAATAAGCCTTGCTATTCTTCAATCTTATCTTCTTACTAACCAACAGTATTTTAGGTCAGAAACTAGTTAGATATCTCATATTTAATTTAATTATTTTATTATATTTTTAAAGTTCTCCAAGGCAAAATATAAATATTGTAAGTATTTATTATAAATTAAATGAGTCTAATGTAATAATATATATTTAATTATATATATATATATATATAATTAATATATGTATTATATATATATATATATATATTATATATATATTAAATATATTATATATATATATATTATTTAGATATAATATATATTATATAATATATTATTATATATATAATATATATTAATTATAAATATCATTAATATAATTAATATATATCCTTTAAATAATTAAATTGACATACTACTAGTAATATGGTTTATTAAGATATTTATTCTATATTATTATAATCATAAAAATTTTTTTAAAATGAATTTCTTACTTCTTTCTTTTTAGTATACTTGAATAAACAAAAATAAATTAAAATCACGAGAACCCAGTCCATAGAGTAATAAATCCACATCATATTATCTAAATCCAATAAATTAAATACCCTCAAAATTATATATAGTAATGAATGGGAAGAAAAAAAGATTCCAAATAAATCTTGATATTGTAAAAACCTTTCAGAATTTATTTAGCCTCAACAATATTTTTTCCATTAACATACTTTCCTCACTTTGTTATACATAATAATATAATATATAATATATATATATATATATTAATATATATATTATATATATATAATATGATAATATAATTTAATATATATTAATATATATATATATATATATAATATATAAGATTTATAATATTATAATATATTATATAGATAGTATATATATATTATATATATATATCTAATATAATATATAAATAATATATATATATATACTATTATATTCATATATATATAAGATAATATATTTATTATCAGTACCCACTATTAAAGAAAGCCTCCTGAAACCCACCATTAAGTGAAGTTTTAATATAATTACCTAGCACGTAGTTTATATATTGTGTATCTAATCATTAAAGTAACAAGTATTAGATAATACCTATTATTATATCATTACATACATAATAATAATAAAAAAAAGCTATTATATAAATAAATAACTTAATATTGAAAGAATTAGTAGATACAATAAATTATTTAGAGACAAAAATAATAATATATTATAAATTATAAAAGTAAACAGATAGACTAATATAAAAATAGAAATATATATCAAAATAAAGTATAATTATAAAAAAATGTATGATAAATAAATTAATAATAAAATATAATTAAAATATATAAGAGAAATTATTAATAATATAAATTATAATTTAGAAGCAGAAATTATTATGCATATATTATAGTTAGCTTAAAATATAGAAATAATTATAATAAGTGAGTGAGATATAAAGAAGAGAATATACAAGAGACTTGCACTATTTAAAATAATATTAATATAATGTTCTATTATTTGTATATATATATAATATAATATAATATAATTATAATATATAATATATATATATAATATATATATATTATATAATAATATAATATATATAATTTATATATATATGATATTATATATTATAAATAATATATATATATATTAATTAATAGTATATTATATTATAAATAACTAATGATATATATAAATATATACAAGAATATATATAAATATATTATATATATAATATTATATATATATATATATTAATTATTATATATATATATATATATAATATATATAAATTATATTTAGATAATAGATGATAAATATATATATATATAATATATATATATTATATTAAATATTAATTATAAATAATATAATAAATTTAAATATATTAATATATATATTATAATTATATATATATTAATTATATAAATATATATATTATATATATATATATATAGATTATAATATATATTATTAATATATATATTATATATTATATTAATAATATATATTATAATATATATCATGTATAATATATGTTATATATTAATATATTTATCTTTTGATTATAGTATAATGTATCTATTATAATTATATTTAGAAAATATATACATTTATATACTTTAATTTTTATTATTAATTTGTATTCATGATATGATCTTTAGTAAGAATAAATTTTTACAGTTGGTCATATTTTTGTTAATTATGTAGGCTTTTACATAAAAATAAATACAATACTCAACTAAAAATGTATAGCATATATATTTACAACTGAATAACTCATATATTTACTCCTGTGATGAGATACTTTTAAAGATTTTTGGAATGAGACTCGATCTCAAAAATATGAATAGAGTGTATAAAAGGGGAATATCACAGTATATATAGGTTAAAAGTGAATTAGTAGGATAATTTACAACATGCAGATATAAAACTATAAATAAGTATTTATATGTGGATAAAACAGAATACCTGTAGATCGTACCACTATTAAATAGATTATATATAAATAATAATAACTTGCACTATAAAAAAAACAATAAAGCTTCTGCTATAAAAAGACCGGAAAGAAAAGCATAAAAGTTTACAAAAGATACATAGAATCAAATACATTAAAAGAGTAAAGTTATATAGAAATATCATTGTGACATGCTCTATCGATAGAAGTCTATGATAAGTCTATGTGCATACTAACAAAAGATTCAACACCGAAATGCCGATAACTCAAGAATCAACCATTACAATAGGAGATAAAGAAATGAATTGCGAATCAGAGAGACTCATTAAAAAAATATGTATCATTTCTTATTCAGAATAGATAAAATTACAATGAATAATATATTTATTTTCCTAAATAAATCTTCCTATTTATCAAGATTTGATTATATCATAACCGTGAGTAAATAGAAAGGAGGCTTAATTTGATAAGATCATAATAAAAAAGTAGCTAACGGCGTTTAGAAGATCAGGTTTTAAGTCGTGTCAAACGACAATTGATAAAAACATTTGATTCGAATGGCAGAAATTCAATGTTGAGTAGACTTTCTCAACTATTTCAATACGTCCATGTAATTAACCATTACAGCTATGGTTTTGAATAGACTTGAGTAATATATAGCTAATATAAACCTAAAATAGTATATATATATATAACAATATTTTTATATAAAATGCAATAAAAAAATATTTATAGGTGATCATGAATTAAATAATTTCAACGGTGTAATTATAAAGTTTGATAACCCATACTGTGGAAAGATTCACAAAATATGTATCGTATATACAAGGCTTAACCGGTATGTATCTTTTTATTTTTTGACTAAGACATTGCTTGTAATCTAACAAACTCAGCGAATTGTAGTACAATAATTTAGGACTTTTATCCGGCTGTTTTATCTGTATATCTTACCGTATTTTGATTTTCCATAATGTACTAATTTAAAATTATTTTGATACATATTATTTATACTTAAAATATTTCGGCTTTGCGATGTTTTAAAAAACCCTCTTTATGGAATGTCCTTTAAACATTTGAAACTATATGTAAAAGATAGATTATATATTTTACATTAAAAAGGATGGTAATAAATTTTGATGCGTAAAGAAAAATTGTGGATATAGATAACTTTTTAGTTGAGTAAAAGGGATTCCAAATTAGAATTTCGATAGTGCAAATGTTGTTTGCTTCATGAACTTTTTGATATTATATATATATACTTAGTATGAGAAGTAAAAATAGAGAATGGATAGGAAAGGATATATTGAAGGAGAATAAACATTGAAATCTAACAGCAAAGAAGTAATTAACTTTATTTAACTCAAGAATATACATATATATATATATAGAATTGGTGTATTAGAGTAATAGTATTCACGAGTGAAAGTATGATTAGATTTATTGTATGGTGTGAGAAAAAGTGATATATGTTAATACGTAGTATATTATATATATGGATGTAAACACAGTTAAGTGAGGTTTAAGGAATGGATTAATTATCGGAATCATTACGTTGTCTTGTGATTAAAAGAGAAAAGTTGAGTAGGTGAGCTGTGAGATATGGAAAGCTGAGAGGATATAGTAAGTATAGTATGTATGTAATAATATATTAGAGAGTGTTAGAGAAAATATTAAAATATATATTTATAGTTAATCACTTATATATATAAAATAGGTTTAACTCATATATTTTGTATTTAAGAAGTTTACAAAATTAAATTCATATATATAATTATGTCGGAGAATAAAGTTGAAACTGTAAATAAACTCGATGAATGCAAAAGAACGGTGTAGTTAAGTTCAAAGAATGATATAGGTGAATCATTATGTGCTAAAGTAGATACTATAAGAATTGATAGTGAGATAATATACCCCAAAGGGAGGTGGTATATGAAAGATAGTTGATGCAATCAGGTTATAAAAGAAAAAAAGTATATGTTAAATGTACTAATAAAAAACTAATATAATTGTTCAATATACTCGCAAAGAAAGTAGCTCCTAATATTAAGAGGAAAAAAGGTTTGAATTAAGATCATACGTATGGTAGTGAGAAATAAATTGATATATATATGAAACATTTTGGAAGTATAGTAAGGTAATATACACAATATTGTAGATGAATATATTAAAATTAAGTAAAAAAAACTCCCACGTGTAGATGAAAATTGCTTGGTGAAGTATAAATGCATTCATAGAACTCAGGAGTGAGCTCGAGATTATTGTGAACTGTGATGATTGGAATATTTGTTTGTCACACTCACACAATCGTTTTATTGATGGAGGATGTTGGATCACGTGAAGGGAGGAAGTTAGAGACAGTTATAATAGCCCTACTATATATGATATATATATACTTAATATTAAGTGGAAAGAGGATTAAAGTAGGTACTAGGAACTCACTGGACATGCTGGTTTAATTAAGAATTGTAAAAAATATTATATGCTTTATTATTGCTTCTCAAGATGAATGTAGTGTCCGATTCGATAATTGATAAAGGACTGATTGGTTGAAGAACAAGTGCGTAATAGAAGTTAGTAGTTAAGGATATATAGAGATATCAAATATTACTTATTGTGAAACAAATATCAAAAGACTTAAAATATTAAAAAGTGTTGAGAATAAATTTAATGATATTTAAGGTCAATGTATTTGCATAACAAGCTAATTGATTTGATAATTATAAGGTTAAGCGCTATGACAGGTAGTTAGTGAATATAAGTTGGTGTATTATGGGGTAATTTTCTAAAGGATAATCAAAAGTAGTATAAACGATATTAGAAGTTGATTATTGTAAAGATATAAAATAATTGAGATTTGAATGTTATGATGTAAGGTGATTATTTTAAATATAATAGTCATGAGTTAGTGGAAAGGATGTTTATGTCTACCTTGGTTTTATTCTAATATTCTACTTATAGAAAGATTATTGAAAAATTTAGAGTATGTATTGAGGTGGCTAGTATAGGTATTACTAAATTGATAGTAGATAATATAATGGTTAATCTGCAGTCGATAAATGTCTGCTTTTTTAAACGTACTCAGTTCGTCCTTGAAATTTATAAATAGAGATGAGTTATAGAGGATTGTAAATTTAAAAGGGATGTAGTCATATATTAGTAGTGTGTAATAAATGGAAGTTTATGTTAAAGTATAACGATAGATTAATGAAGAAGTTTATAGGTTTAGTAGTAGTGGATAACACTCACTTATGGTTAGTGTGAATTATTGTTGTGACTGTATGTGAGCAGAACAAGATAGTAGGAGTTTAATATTAGTAAATATGTTTGGTATATGTAAAAGAATAACGGAATTAAAATACAGAGTGAATAGAAATTTGTGAAAAACATTAAGTAGTGCTTAGTGCAATTAAATACTTAGGTGGATGTGAAATGGACTTGCTATGAATGCAGTCAGCGATTTATACATGAAAGTATATTTATATATATTGTGTCACCTTGATTTATTTGTATAGTAGTGATAAGCTATTAGGTTATTGAATAAATAGGTTATTAGATCAAAGTAACAATGTTGAGATTGACAATAATTTAAGGGTGTGTTATAGTTATGTAGATAGAAAGATATGAATATAAAATTAATGAACATATGAATGAACGCATTGGAGAGTTGTTTGGTGTTAAATGTTAAAGATGAAAATAGAGAATAAAATTTAAAGTACATTATGAGATGTATATTTAGTATCATTGATGAAAGTATTAATAAAGGAGTATAGTACCGATGAGTTAAGTTTAGCTATATAGTGATATCGATAGTGTGTCAGGTGTGAAATTTGATCCTTCTTGAGAAACCGAAGTAAAAATGATTTATGAAATTTATTGTAATAAGGAATGCCTTGAAGAGAGAAGGAAGCTTGGCTTGAGCGAGAAGTAATGGATGTATAGAGATTAGGAGAGTGATAGAATGGTCGGTGTATTGTATAGGGTAATTTGACCCACCTGGTACTTAGTAGATAGTATATATTGTAACGCATTACACATGACGAACCCAACATTTAAGTCCATTCGCTAATTATATATCATATATAAGCACGTGAAGCTTTTTGTCGTCTCATATTATTTATCCATTCATATTATTACGATACGATATATTTATTTCAGGTGACTTTTAATTACAAATATATATTAACGTCAATTTATATCATTTATTGTACACTCAAGCTAATAAGAATATACCCCTTCTGTATATATTAATGTAGTCTGCAAGTTCTAAATATACCATTAACATTAATTATTGATAATTAAGTTAACGTACTGTCTATAAATGATGTTTAAATGTTGAACAATGGCAACTGGCATTATTGAGCAATACGTAAATCGCATTGACTCGGCGTAGATACCCGTAATGGGAATCGTCTGAGTGAGTAGCTCTATGCGTTAAGGCTGTGTAGATAATTGAGTAATAATAGTGACTTTATTGAACGCGCAGAAATCCAAAATTATCAATTACGTAATTTATATGTTAATACATTATCAATAATAAAATATAAGCTGCTTTAAAATGAAGATTATAGTTGTTAATATCAATTAAAAAATGGTATGATATATTGTAGTAATTAATATCATAATAATAATAAATAATAATTAAATAATATATAATAATTATAATAAAATAATAATAAATAAATAATAAATAATTAATAATAATATAATAGATAATTAATAAATATATATAAATTAAATAATTAATTATGAATAATGTATGATAATTATAATGATATAGAATAATGATATGATATAGATATAATGATAAGATACATTGAATAATATTAATGATAATGATAAATGATAAGATAAAAAATATAAAATAATTATTTAAATAAATAAATAATAAATAATAAATAGTAATAATTAATATATATTATAATTAATAAATAAAATAATATAAAAATAATAAATTAATAAATAATTAATTAATAATTAAATTAATAATAATAATATACATAATATAATAATAATAATAATAATGTCATATGTTCGCATCTTGGTTGTGATGAAGATGGTTGAAACTTTACTCAAAGCTCGAGAATAACTCTGCATTAGACCTTAAATCATATATGAAAATAACAAATGAAAACTCAAAAATGTAAAGACTTAACATTGTGTTAGTTTGTATTGATAAAATACCAATCTTTCCAAAATCTAAAGTGTTTTGGACTTAAGCAACGTGCTGTCTAGTAGTTAATGGCTGATGAACCTTAAGTATTACTTATATCCCTTATCAGACTTCAAGTATAATGCTGCATTGAACACACTGTAATTAGAGTTATTAACCCAGGTCTTTATAGTTTCAAAGAAATTAACTATTTAGGTGATTAGTAACATCAGCAGAATATCTAAAATATGGTAATAGGCATATATTGACAAGCTAGTTAGGAACTTTAACATAACATATGTAAAAAATTGCACTCTCAAAGCTCCTAGTAGTTGGTTAAAAATTGATAAAAGTCTCTACACAAACGCCATAAAGTTTTATTTGAAAAATGACCAAGTGGCTAGAAAGACCTGTAGAAGTTACCAAAAAGATCATTTTTAGTTGTGGGAAAAGGTGTCATAAAGGATCGTAGCTTATGGTCATAATTAAGAGTATTAAGTATGATAAATAAGAAACAGGGGTCAAAGTGTATAAAATGTATTAAAATATAAATGTATAAATCATAAAAAGAATTCTCGCAGAGAGATAGTATAGAAAGCACTATGCCTTCCTCAAACGTACTCATTAACACTTAAGATATATTATTGACAGTATAATTCTCCTCTCCTATATCACGGACTTAAAATGTATGATATAAAATTAGTTATAATAATATTTTCTTTTCTACGTACTTTACGCTCGGAATTTATTCACCTTAATACCGTTGGGCTGGAACGCATTTCACCCCAGCGTGAGTAAAGGACTGGATAGTATATATACATAGTATATGTGTATTAATATAATTAATATATTAATATTATAGTATATATAATATTATTAAAAATATTAATAATATATATATATATTAGTTATATAATATAATAATATATAATATATATCATATATAATATATATAATATATAAATTAATTAAGATTATAATTATAATATATATATATATATTAATAATTAACATATATATTATAATAATAAGTATTTCTTTATATATAATATTAGATATAATATATATATATATCATATATATATATAGTTATACGATATATTAATATATATATAATAATTAATGTTATAATATATATATATATTTATATATAATATATATATATATATTATATATATAATTATTTAATATTATATTATTATATATAATATACATTAATATATATATATTATATATCATTATATATTAATATATATATATAATAATTATTATAATTAATGATTAATATATAATATATATATATATATATATTTGTATAAATAGTAAGACGCAAAGGCTGAAATAACGAAGGAGTCCAGAAAACAAATACATGAAAATAAATACATTGATAAATACATCGAACTATCTCAGATTTTAAACGATATAATTTAAATATTAAAAAAGTGTTAGTTAAAAATAACAAAGAAGATTAATAGAAATGTATTTTACTCATGTTTCTCATATTCATTATTATTGTGTTATCCATCACTCCCACTTGTTCATGTATGAGGTATCACTTTTAGCTCTCTCCCTTCATGGAGCAGCCCCAAAGAACTACGATGAATGCTACATGTTAAGGAAACAATGAGTGTTGTATACTTGGGTTGAACTGTCTCGTCTCGCTGATAGTATGCCGATACTATAAACATGTAATTGTATGGCATTTGTCCACTTCGTTTTTCGAAGAATTTGTATATTTTACTAAACTCAAGCTCGAACAAAACGCCGCGAGAGAAACCGGAGGTGCAAGTAGCTGGTCAATGAATAATACCTACTCAATGGAGGATGATGTTTTCTACCAAATTTCCTGAATGATGATATACAATAATCTAAAACTGTAAAAATTATGTTTAATTCTCGAAGCACTTAAAACTCAACTCACTATTTGGTTCAATACTACATATAGCTCAGTAAAGCTTTAATATTTGACACCTAAGTTATTACAACAACTGAGGAAAAAAGGATCCGACTCTCACTTAATTCGTGATTCTTAATTTTAGAATTCCTCAATTGATTATGCAATTAAATTATAAAGACAGTGACCAGGGTAATTTAGAATAAATAATACTGATACCAATAATAAATATAATATATATATATTAGTTAATATAAATATACCTACGATGGTAGTAACTGTATATTAACATATTAATCTAAATAATAGTATATAATAATATCGATATATTTTGACAGTAATATAAATATATATATCTGATAATCGATGTTCTTATGATAATAATTTAATTTATACAAAATTTAAAGTTATAGCGACTGTTACATGTCATAGTTATATTTAAGCTTGGTATTGAATTTTCGGCGTCTGTGTTATACCAAAGCATTGTGTCAAAATTATGTAGCTGCTCTCCTCGACTCTCTCCTGTGTCATGGCGGACCAAAATCATTGCATTTCACTCTATATAGTCTAGGCAGGACCATAACTTGATTTTTATAATAAGGGAGAGGCTGTAGGGGGGGACGAAGTATTTCAGATTATATTATGATTATGATACTTGTTTCACTTTTCTAAAAATATTTCATTTTAATAAAATTGAGAGCATACTATCTTGCCATTTAACATACTCCCGTATATGCAGACTTTTAGATAAAGTCCTTGTGAGTGGTGTGCAATTGTTTTATTCACCCGTAATATTTGCTGAAGACGTATCGATGGCATCTGTGCAACAAGGGCCCATATAACAAAACAGGCACGCAATATTTCGGCACGAGTTTATACTCGATACCACTGTGTTCACGAATATCACTATCACTTGTCTGAGTTGAGATTTAAACCCTTTAAATGTTGGTATTATAGATTCTATATAGTTCCATTCACAGTTCAACAAAATGTATGCCTAACCTATAGTTAGTGTCCCACTAGCATAAGTATAGGCAATCAGTAGTTTAAATACGCAAAGATACTAATAAATCAGTGCCATTTCCATGACATTAGAATTTTGAATTAAAAGTTTATTATGACAAGTTGCACATAGACAATGACTGGTTACAAATGTACATAGAATTTTAAATTGAAATTTTCAAAAATATAAACATACACACTTATCTTCTCAATAACTATATCAAGATAAATAAACAATTCACATTTTCTCGTTCTCTTTCGACCATATAGCGTCTGCAAGTTAGTCATAATTGTATTCATAGCCACGTTAGTAGTATTAATCAATAAATGCAATGTCCCAAATCATTCTCGATATATATATATATTTGTAGTATAAAAATTGTGGTACAAATATAATTTTGTGCATTGATACAAAAAACCACTTAACAAGATCGTGAATTTTCATAGAAAATTGTGTATTCAAGGAAAAGAAACAGCGACTGATAAAACATTAATATGTCATGGAAATGATAAAAAAAAGGAAAAATCGGTGATCATATTGAAAGAAGGATGAGACTAGCAAGAACGCAAAAATCGTTGTAATTCTAGCTTTAG
Source organism: Trachelipus rathkii (assembly GCA_015478945.1). Taxonomy (NCBI): domain Eukaryota; kingdom Metazoa; phylum Arthropoda; class Malacostraca; order Isopoda; family Trachelipodidae; genus Trachelipus; species Trachelipus rathkii. Next base: position 4,083 of record JABUQX010027729.1, on the reverse strand, counting down.
AATTAAGCAGCTCAGTGAGTAGATGATGATCTAGAAGGAGAATCGTTTTCTTTTAGAATTCAGTAAGAAATGAGAAGATGTCACCCTTCAAAATAAGTTAAAAGTAATAATAAAAAACCTAAAAAGTTCTAACCCTGAGTTGTGTGATTATTTCATTTAGAAGTGAAGCGGATACAATGTGACGCAAATTAGTGAAGATCCATGCCAGTTGGTTAATTTATTTCTGCCCTCAATTAGACTTCTTTCGGACCTGATCAACTCATAAAATAACGTTTAGTTGATTCACAAGGAGTTACTCTCATATCGCTCAAAGCAAAAAATAACGGGAGAAGACAATACAATAATCAGTAGCGAGTGCATCTTGCTCTCAACACAGAAACGTATTATATGAGTCCATGCACTTTGGTTTACGATATATATGAAAAATATAACTATATAGAAACATTGTACGAAATTGATAGGGATGTATGGCGTGATATTTAGGAGCAGAAACATTTATTTGCTAGAGTACATCCTCCAAATTTGTCATGTCAATTCGATCTCGTAGTTAGTCCACGCACGATCATCACACGAAGTCTCAGAAAAGCACGTATTAATGAACAATACATCTAAAATCTCTAGTTACAGCTATCATATGACACTGAACATGAGTACTCTACATTAAGAGCATTATGAATATATCTTAGCATGAACATCTATCTTTGAATCCGATTAAAAGAATGGAATAACACACTGTTTAGATATTACATCTAAAAGACCACTTCAATGTTTCAAAGATGTTAGGCATTATTTTAAATGAAATCATTGTCCACATACTCTAGGATGTTAATTTGTGTTATGTTGATGTAAAGACAAACTGGTCCCATCAGTATCACATGTGAAAGACTTTAACCAAACTTGTCTACTTACATTTGAATCTTAGTACAAAATTCCACCATCATATAATTTTTAACCAATCTCAAGGTTCCCAATGATAATATAGTCTGATAAAACTAATATTTACAAAAGGTCTGGGGCTAGTTGACGATTTCTCATTGGCTCTAAAATATCTGATTATTATTCTAACAAGGGGTACAAATGTCAAATCATAAAGATTGTGAGTATATAAAACTGCACAGCCGTAGTGCCTTAAAGCAATTGCATACTAAAGTTATGTGAGCTAACTAAATGCTAACTAGACATTGATACGATATTGGTATACGTATTTCAAGCAGGAGATCAGCAATCTTATGATCTTAAGACGTTGTACTCACTATTACGTTTACTGAATTCTATGCCTCACCATATTTCATATATTCACGCTCCTACCCTTCGTTGATTGAAAAGATGGCAACAAATATCGTCATCTGTATCCATTATATGACCGGGATTTAAAAAAAGTATTGTCCGAGCATCAGAACATCATGTTTCATGCAGTGCATCCTTAAACAACATACTACCTATTATTTATCATCCAGAAAAACTTGATTGCTAGCGTTTGGTTGTTGCAGTATAATCTAGAACTCAGATAACATATATAATGAAGAATTTTATCAACATAAATTACTTCAGCAAGAATAGAAAATATTATTATCCTCATATTCCACCAAATGTATGCAAGTTTATCTGACTGCATTTTGATAAAAGTGCAGGCTAAACTCAATCTCAACGCCAACTGTCACCTACATGGATACATGAATAGCTGGGGTATACTCATATTCACTCCCCATCCCAACTCTTATTTTGAATGATTAGTTGAGACTATATCTTTTAGTTGTTAGTAACATTCAACTAAAATGTTTCTCCTACTCACAGAGTTCCGTCGTACAGAGTCATTATTCTCTCTGATGTGGACAAAAAATTCTCTATATAATATTGTTCTTCTCAGTCTTTTACTTAGTTGGTCGTCAATTAGTATACTTCTGGACATGGTCAGAAAGATGCGTCAGAATGAATGTACTTATCAAGACCGCAAAAATAACATTTGATTCCTCAAATAAGCGATAGCTGCAAATGACCTACCACTGAAGTTTAACAATGGAGTACTGTCAAATTTACTTCGATTTGTCTTCTTATTGTAAGGTTTTTTATTGTATTTTGCTTTATGAGTGACATTTGTTTTTGATCTGTTTAGGAACATATTTTGTTATGTAACAATATTTTTTATTAAGTAATTTTAATTATTTAAGCTATACTGATTATATTATTTATTTATATCTGATTCATTATTTATTTATTAATATGATTTTCTTATTATTTTGATTTTTTTAAGATTTATAATATTAAGAAGATTTATTGTCTAACATTGGATCTATCTGAGTTTAAATTAATGTTATTATCTGTGATTATTATTGTTTTGATTAACAAATCATGTTCTTTTACTTAATATTCATGTTCTTCTACTTATATACACGTTTTCAGTATTTTAGTTTTTATAGTGAGATGTTGGAATTATGGTATTCTAGAAACGAGATAAAGGAATCTACCAACATTTTGTATTGAACAATCTGAACTACAGTTGGTATGTTTACAACCCATCTAACTGTATTGTATAGGAAGAACCGTAAACATGATTTATACACGAAAAGTTAATTATTAGATACTTCATATGATGTATAGAATAGGTACTTATTAGCTTACTTATTTGAGAAATAGTATAGAATTGAACCCTTCTTTGTGGGGTGAGTATATATTTTTAATTTAACTGCAATAGACATCTGTTATCTATATAATCTGTATACTGCCTAACTAATAGCTTAATATATACTTAGTAAGCATAAGTAATTAATTATATATAGTATTATAATATATATAATTATATTATAATATAATATATTAACTATATATTTAATATAATAAATATTTAAATAAATAATATATATTATAATATATATTTAATATAATATATTAATATTAAATATATAATATATATATATATAATCTTTTTTGGGGCATGGCCCAAAATAACATAGACATACCTACATATGAGTTTATAATAAAATAAATATTAGTAATTATTTAGCTCCCTCTCTACACTGTATCCTCAAACTAGCGTTAAATTTAAATTACGATAACTACATGTATGATATAATATATGTAAAGTATTTTAAGTTTAAATTATATACAATTTGACTATCAGTCTGAATTTAACCGTACGTGTTAGACTATTTAGCTGACTTTAGGATTAGTATTATACGCTTATATTCCTAATAATATATGTTATATACTACATTAATAAATTTATGTACCTGCTATCTCTGTTATTATGGTTAAATTGTACTAATCATATTATTATATCAATTATTTCTGAGAAAGTTATCTAGTTTTACTAGATGTACTTATTATTTTACAGAACCTTCCATCGGGCTTCATCTCATCATCATCAAGGTTTAATGGGAGGAAGGAGACGCATGACTATTATATTAATAATCATAGCAGTTTGTATTAGTTCTTGCTTCTGATCACATTTCATTAATATAATCAATATATATGATCCGACTTAGTAAACATATAAATATTATATTTATTGTTAATTTATAAAACTTTATGTAAAACCTTTATAAGATATAGATATCACAGTTATTTATATGGGATTATAATGACAAGATGTGACATGATATATCCTTCTATAGAGAGTAATCCATATTGTTATATTATAAATTCATGAACAACAACATTATTACTATTAAAATAAAATGACTAAGTATTCCAATTATTCGATAATAGACTGGATTAATCGAGTTTTAAGTCTTTACAGTCACCAGTTAGATCTCAGTGAACTCACTTACTCCGAGCTCTCATAGTAATATGACATCTTTCACGAAATTGAATAAATTAAAACAATTAAATATATAAATATATATTAATTTATATTACTAATGTAAAACATTAAGAGAGTAGTATTAATAGAGAAAACATCCCTAATAGAGAGAATATCAAAAGATATTTTATATAGATATTATATATATAGATACTAGTTACATCATGATATAACGTTTATAATTTAATATATACGAGTGACTTATTGAGCATACAAAGTACCTTCAGGTCGGAATAATAATAATTCAGTTATATGTAGCAATATATAATGTATTAGCAATAAAT
>JABUQX010027728.1:22500-25000 GCA_015478945.1 Trachelipus rathkii | reverse complement strand
ATTTGTTCTTGGAACAAATTTAAAAAATTATTTTTTTCATTTTTTAAAAATTTTCTTTTGAGTACACAAAAAAATTATCTAAGTAAAAAAGATACATCTAGCCCGACTGTACAAGCCCTGAAAATTTGGTGTTGATCGGCCTAGTAGAAAAAAAATATATAAATTTTTCACTTTTCCAAAAATTCAAACGTTTGAAAAAGTGAAATATTTTTCATTTTAAAATCCAAAAAAAAATGGGCTTTGAAATTAGACAACACTGAGCACAAAACTCAAAACATCGAAAAAGTACATGCATATTGTAGGTAATGGACCCTTCTATGCATATTTCAAGTTTGCATAGAAGGGTCCATTACCTACAATATGCATAGAAGTACTTTCTATGCAAACTTGAAATATGCATAGAAGGGTCCATTCTATGCATATTTCAAGTTTGAAGTCATTTCGGAAAAATTTCTGGAAGTTGATACGACAAATGTCAAAAACATGGGTTTTGAAAAATTTTAAATTCTGAAAGAATGACTACAGACACAGAAAAACACACTAAAACGAAGTTTTAGAAGGCAAAAAAAGCTACAGTATGGTGTTATAGAGTCAAATTCGGCTGAAAATTCCGAATTTTATGTCAATTTTTGGGGGGCGAAAATTAGGCTTAGCGTGACCCGAATATTGGATCTTCCCCTTATGAAAAGACATTGTTTATAATAAAGTAGCTTCATCAATATATTTTGTTATAGGAAAATATTTTTTAAAAAATCGTTTTTTTTCGTTGTTGACCTTGATAGAGAAAGCTTCCATTAGTATAGTTATTTTTTTTATTTTTTTTTTTTTTTTTTTTTTATTTTTTTTTTTTTTTTTATTTTAAGAATAATGATATTATGTCAAATATTTATTTCTTATTTTTCATTGTAAATTATAATAAAAGAAGAAAATAAAATTCCTCTGCAGAAATAGACAAACTGTAACATTGAGTTATCTACAAAATGACACAAAGCTTACTTTGAATTTGCCATCTAATTTCTTCCTAATTTTGACTAAAATAAATAATATTGTAATTTGCCTATAAAAATTTTTATATTTAAGAAATGGAAAACCACTATTTTGTTTTACAAGTAAAAAAAAAAAAAAAAAGTTGCTAAATTTATCACGAACCCATTTGTAATCCCAGACTACTGACATTTAGATTAAAATTTGGATTTAAGGAATGACATTTTTTATCACAAGGAATATAAAAGTTTGCATAACTTTCCTGAAAGTCAAATGCTGAAGTCATTTTAAAATTACAGCAGTACCTAAAGTAAATTTTCTAAATTTTCAATAATTTCTTCTCCGCTGTGCATAAAGATTTAATTCTATTTATGTGTTATCTGCTGAATAAGCATATTCTTCAATATGCAGCAAAATATGTTACTAACGAATCGTTGGGAGAAATGACAAAAATGTCACAATATATTATTTTCATCGTCGGAAAGACATTTTATTCGTAATAAAGTAGTTTCATCAATTTATTGGTACTTTATTAAACCAGGGGGCAATAAAAAATTTAACCTTTGTAAAGTTGGTAAAACTGGGAAATGCATTTTATGATCCTAAATTATATGGAAACAGAAAAAGACAAACTTTGCTTAGCAATGTTGAATTTCAAAATCTACTTTAATTAATATTAACAAAAAGTAAAAAAAATTGATATATATTTTTTGGCTCACACCTAGCTTATAAAATGAGTGAGCTTAGGCAATTTATTTAAATTAAAATTTGAGTTATGAACGTTGTTTGTAGAGTGAGTCTAGACGCCATGACATTGTTTTTTTTTTTTTTTTAATTAAAAGAATACCATAGAGTAGGATACACGTTGCACCCATTGCACGGCAGACCGCCCGCGGACTACCGCGGGCTTCCGGCAACACCGGTGCCTAGAATTAAAATTAATTCTTCTTTTTTCGTACAACAATGAAAGAACGAATTCTTAGCGTAGGTAAATAATTCTGAGATAGCATTACCAACCATTCCGATACTAATTTTATTATTGCCCCCTGGTTTAATAAAGGACCAATTATTTTCTAATAAGAAAATAATTTAAAAAAAATAAGTGTTACATTTTTGTTACTTTAATGTGACATTTTTCGTTACTTTTTCGTCTGGATATTTTTGTTACTTTTTCGCTGGAACACATTTTGCAGCGTACAGCTTTTCATAAGTAAATTTTGCTCCAGGTTAACCAAAGAACATCTCTTCAATTCACGTCTCACTAATAATTTGTATTATTATGAGTGATGATCTCTAAGTTTACATTTAAAAAGAAAATATTAAATAATTTTCTTTCATATTTATTTGGAACATTTTTTTGGCAAATGAATATGGAGTATTGAAAACAATAGTACAAGAATTGAAAGAGTACGTTACGGTCTGTACAAATTTGCTATACGATTCTTACCATTATTCAACAGTTCAATTTCATCCTTACAAACATTTCTCGTTTTGATAGAATTTCTGAGATTTTTGG
>JABUQX010027728.1:0-17500 GCA_015478945.1 Trachelipus rathkii | reverse complement strand
TATATATAATAGTATATAATACTGTGTGTATATATATGGCAGGAAAAGGGCTCGGCATTCTAGAATCATGTGGATGACAGCACGAATATCTGGATCATAATATAATAATAATAATTAATAATAATAAAAAATAGATGATAATATAATAATGAATAATAATAATGAATAATCAATAATAATTAATAATAATAATATAAAAAATAGATAATATTATTACATTTGTCGTATCAACTTTCCAGAATTTTTGTTTGAAATGCCATCAAACTTGAAGATTCATCTATGAGAAGGGGTTCATTACTACAATTGCATGAGAGTTACTTTTTTCGATTTTTTTGAGTTTTGTGATCAGCAATCTAAAAATTCCAAATCCACTTTTTTTTGGATTTTTAAGACGAAAAACTGGATAACGTTTTTTCTACTCCGTCGAAGTGGACGTGAGACAAGTCTCTCATTATTTTCTGAGGGCATTAATATTTCCATGGGGTTTAAAACGGATATTGAAGAATTTAATTTCTTTTCTGATAGTGCATTAGTGTTTGGATTTGTTTCTTGGCACATAATTTAAAAAATTATTTTTTTCATTTTTGTTAAAAATTTCCTTTTGAGTATACAAAAAAATTATCTAAGTAAATAAGATGCATCTAGCCCGACCGTACAAGTCCTGAAAATTTAATGTTGATCAGACCAGTAGAAAAAAAATATATAAATTTGTTCGAACTTTTGCCAATAAATTGCAAACGTTTTTGAAAAAGCTGGAAATGATTGAGATATTTTTTTCTTACTTTGTCCGATCAAACATCACATCTTTCAGGGCTTGGTACAATCGGCTATGAGTGCATCTTTTTTTACTTGGATAATTTTATCAAAAACTCAAAAGAAAATTTTTAAAAAAATTTTTAATAAATTTTTAAAACTTTTTTTAAAAAAATTTGTTCCAAGAACAAATCCAAAATTAATGCATATACAAAGATATTATCTAAGTAAAAAATGTGCATCTCTTCCTACTACATATGCCCTGAAATTTTCATCCACTTCGCAAGAACATAAAAAAAATTATTGCAATTTTTCATTTTAAAATTAAAAAAAAATGGGCTTTGAAATTAGACAACACTTGAGCACAAAACTAAACATCGAAAAAGTACTTCATGCATTTGTAGGTTAATTGGAATCCTTCTATGCATATTTCAAGTTTGCATAGAAGGTGTCCATTACCTACAATATGCATAGAAGAGTCCATTCTATGCAAACTTGAAATATGCATAGAAGGGTCCATTCTATGCATATTTCAAGTTTGAAGTCATTCGGAAAAATTTCTGGAAGTTGATACGACAAGTGTCCGTAGAAACATGGGTTTGAAAAATTGAAAATTCTAAAAGAATGACTACAGACACACGAAAAACACACTAAAACGAAGTTTTAGAAGGCAAAAAAAGCGTACAGTTGATATTGTTTATAGAGTCAAATTCGGCCTGAAGAATTCCCGAATTTTATGTCAATTTTTTTTTGGGGGGGGGCGAAAATTAGGCTTAGCGTGACCCGAATAGTTGGGAAATCTCCCCTAATGAAAAACATTGTTTTTATATATAAAGTAGCTTCATGATATAGTTTTGTTTATAAGGCTGATGGAAGGAATATTCTTTTTTAAAGAATCGGTTTTTTTCGTCTTGTTTTGACCTTGATAGAGAAAGCTTTCCATGTAGTATTATGTGTTTATTTTTTATTTTTTTTTTTTATTTTTTATTATTATTTTTTTTTTTTAATGACTTCTCAAGTTAACTATGAAACTAATGGCTGTATGTATTTTTTCTTACTCTTTTCATTGTAAGATTATAAGATAAAGAGTAAGAAAATAAAAGTTCCGCGCTGCAGGACATAGAACAAACTGTAACATTGGAGTCTCCTTTAATCTACGAAATATGACACACAAGCTTTATCTTATGATTTGCCATCTAACTATCTTCCTAATTGTGACTAAAATATAATAATATTGTTGTTGGCCTATAATAAATTTTAGTATTAGAAATGTGAAGAGACCACTATTTTTGTTTTAACAAGTTAAGTAAAAATAAAATAGGTTGCTATATTATCACGACCCATGTCTGTAATCGCCAGACTACTGTTACATTTAGATTAAATTTGGGATTTAAGGACATGCGACATTTTTTGATGCACAAAGGAGATAGAAAAAGTTTGCATTAACTTTCTCTTGAAAGCAAATGCTGAGTATTTTAAAAGATCGTCTACCATGCAATTACGGCTTAAAGTAAATTTTCTAAATTATTCAAATAATCTCTCACTTCTCCGCTGTGCATTAAAGATTTAATCTATTTATGGTTAGTCTGCTGTGAATAAGCAATATTCTTACAATAATACAATGCAAAATAATTGTATTAGCTAACGAATCGTTGGGTTAGAAAATGACAAGGAGAACTAGTCACAAAATATTATCTTTTCCATCCGCGGAAAGAGCATTATTATTCGTAATAAAGTAGTTTTCATCCGAATTTTATTGGTATTTCGTATAAACCTAAGGGGCGAAGTAAAAAATTTAACTTCTGTAGAGTCTGCGCTAAAACTTGGGAAATGTGCATTTTAATGATCCTAAAATTTTAATGAAACAGAATAGACTAAACTTCTGTACGCAATGTTTGAACCTTTTCAAATGATTGTGTAACTTAATATCAACAAAAAGTAAAAACGGAAATTGATCGAATACTATTTTTTTGGGACTTTCATCACCTAGAGCTATATAAAAAGAGGTGAGCTAGGCAAATTTATAGTTAAATTAATATATTCTGCGATTTATGCTACGTTGTTTTGTTAGGATATCGCACGTCTAGACGTCCCTGACATTCTGGTGTTTTTTTTTTTTGTAGCATTATAAAGAATACTGGGCCCTAGAATTTAAAATTATTCGTCTTTTTCGTCTTAGCGTATAGGTGAAACAATTTCTGAGATCAGTCATGTACCAAACAACCATTTTGCGATACTCTGAAATGTTTATTAGATTGCCGCCCGTGGATTTAATTAAGGATCCAATTTACATTTCCTATATAACAGAAAATAAGATTTTAAAAAAATTATAATGCTTACATTTTTTGTAGCTTTCAGAGGGTGTGACATTTTTCGTTACTGCTGTTCGTCTAGGATTATGTTTTGTTACTCTTCGTGGTCTTTCCGACTGGGGGGCTTAATGCATTTTGCAGCGTAGCAAGCTTTCCCATAAGTAATTTTTGCTCCCAGATAAGCCAAAGATATACATCTCTGTGCAGATGTTCATCGTCGTCCTCTAATACATTTGTATTCTTATGGAGTGATGAGGTCTCATAAGTTCTACATTTAAAAAATAAAATTATGAAATAATTTTCTTTCATATTGGATCTATTGGTAATACATGTATTTTTTTGGCAAATGAATATGGAGTATTTGAAAACCATAGTAAGACACTACAATGGAAAGAGATATCGTTACGGTCTGATTGACCATAATTTTGTTATACCGATTTCTAACCGATTATGATTCATAGGTATCAATTTTCATCGCTTATCAACACCTTCTCGTTTGAAAAGAAGTTTCTGGAGCTATTTTGGTTTATTTTCACGTAACAACAATTGTTAATTTATTCTTTTCTTAGTGAATAAAAACAAATAAATAAATAATGTTTAGTTAAAAATAAAAATCAAGTAAATTCAAATTAAGCATAATTATATTTCTGTCGACGTCTCGTCCAATGTTAGCTAATAATATCACTAATGCACCCCACCACCCACGCGCCATCACCCCTACCCTCCATGAATCAGCACCGAAGGAAACAAACCTCACATGTCCTTGATGATGTAGGTAGCTGACCGAGCTTAATTGAATTATATATATATATATATATGATTAATATTATATATAGTATATATATATATTAATATATATATATATATATAATATATATATATATATATATATCTATAAATAAATTATATATATATATATAATATATATATATGCATAAATATATAATATATATATATATTATAATAAATATTTATATAATATATATATATATATATATATATATATATATATATATATATATATATATATTGTTTCCTCAAAAGCGAAAACCATACTCTTGAAACAATAACGACAATGTTCTTGAAACAAACAATCACAAACAATATCCTCGAAACAAGGAATAAAAATATTGTGGCTAAAGCCACATCCTTTGCTTTCGGCAATTAAAGAAAGTCGTTGAAAATTGTCGGTAAGTGAAGACCTTTTCTAACGAATTCTTGGTTCGGAAACGGATGCGGCAGGGAATTTGAGATCTGAACGCAACCAAAATTAATGAGTTCCGCCAATTTAGAGGAGAAAGTCAAATTGGAAAGATTTTGTCGTTAAACCACCAGACATCAGGGATATTGGACATTCCCAGGAACTATCTGTCTTTCAATTGGGTATTGTAAAGCAAACGGGAGACCATGGTTGGTCCGTCGCGGAACGGAAACGAGCCCAGAATGGGCAGAGGGGTATGAAGCCACGCCCACACGGAAGGGACATCATCCAGTTACGATACCCAGGGGCTATTGAGACCCGCCTTTAAGGAGGGGTTTTGCCACGGGGTAGAATTGTGACTGGGTTTTAACAGTTAGTCGTTCAGATTTCCTTCACGAGGAAGGTGTTATTCTTTGTTCTGTAGTGTTGAACTTTGTTCATCAATTCTTTGAATGAGATGTGATCGTAAGCACTACTTTAAATCACGAACTTCGAATTTGTGCTGTAAACAAGTGATTTAAATACTATTGTGTATTTCGATGTATATTAACTATTTTAATTTTAGAATCTTTAATCTTAAATTGTAGCAATATTCATTCGTGCATTTATCTAAATTGGAATGATTCCGAAATTGCTTCTCGATGATGATAGATTTGTGTTTTTGTAAATATTTGAAATCTGATTTCGCGAACAGAGTGAGGGATTGCGTCTATGTTCGTTGAACTGTATATACTGCATTTTTATATTAAAGCAAATACCCGATTCGTTTCCACTCTCGAAATGAAGAACACTCCACGGGTTATACCTCCACACTTTCCGTGAAAATTTCACTTTAATGCGTTATTGTACATAGGTTGTCTGATATCAGTATCTCATCTGATATTCATGCATGCTAGCGTAATTTAATTCTCGTTACTCGTCTGCTCATCGCAAGTATCGCTGCGCTCTCAACTTTCTCGCTTGTAGAAAAGGAGAGTGGAAAACAGGTTTGATATTTTTTTGTACCAGACGTCGTTGGTGAGTGTTGAATCTTTTTCATTTTTACTTTTAAGATGGCGAGGTGATAGCTCTGTAAAATTGTTGATTACATTCGTTAACCCGACGCCTTTCTTATCACATGCAAACTCTCCCCCCAGAACGAATACTTAGGTATCGTGCTCACGAGCGGTTAGGTTACATTGCAATTTTTAGGATGAGGATGGGTGTATGTGTGCAATTGAGATTCGGCCAACTCTCCCCTAATTAGGAACAAGGAGCCGGATCTAACCACAACCAATTAGACTTAGAGCCAACAACCTCTCTTACTTTCATACTCGAGCATGTTTGGTTACTAACATTCTGTTAATTGGACACACTTACACATTAATAATCTTCCTTCTCGCTTCCTTCCCTCCTGTTTTTCAATCTGAGCATGACCTCTCTGACTATTTTATATCTGTAACAAGGGCTCTGATACACATATCAGGAGTGGGTAGAGATTTTTGCCTGCAATCTCTGCCTGTGGCAAGGTGGTCTTCTTCCCCATCTCGGGGAATCTTTCATGACCCTTCAGGTCATCTCAAACTACTCTTCTCTTTCTAATAGGGTGTAAGATACGTGAATGACCGATAACTCCCCAATCATTCATGTCTCCGTTACATATATATATCTATATTTACTGATGTTACATATCACAATACGTATCCTATATTCAATTGGCCAAAATTCACTTCCATCCCTTTAATTATCAAAACAAAAAGAAGGGTTGGTATGTGGAATTTGGGAGTCCAATTTCCGTGGGATTAATTGCACTAATTTCAAGTTGCAACTAAAGAACTATCGAAGGAAAGTCCCAAGGAAATTAGGACATTGTGGTCCTTCGGCGAAACGGAATCTGAAGCAATATATCTTTGCAATTGCAATCAATATTGCCAAGACTTCCAAAGAACTAGTACAGAAAAAAAAAAAAAAAAATATATTTTATTATTATTATTATTATTGTTATTATTATTGTTATTCGCTATATGTGCAGGATTTTGGGTATTCTTTTGGGACTTTGTGTTTTTGTTTGTCATTTGTTAGTATCGCAGTATACGTACACAAGGTAACACACTATACACGACACACAGTCACAGTGCCACACCTACATACGTGGTGTAGGCCTACTTTTTGCTTGTTTTAGTTTTTTGTTTTCATTGTCTATTGGTGTGTAACATCTGTGTGGAGTTTCTGTATAGGCATACAGTCACACACACAGTCACATACACGACCATACACACTCCATACGTGTGTAAGGTTCCTTTTACCTTTTTTATATTTTTTTTTTGTTTTCATTTATCTATTGTTGTGTATTGCATCTGTGTGGAGTTTCTGTATAGACATACAGTCACACACACAGTCACATACACGACCATACACACCCCATACGTGTGTAAGGTTCCTTTTTTACCTTTTTTGTATATTTTTTTGTTTTCATTTCTATTGGTGTAGTATTGATCTGTGTGGAGTTCTGTATAGACATACAGTCACACACACAGTCACCATACACGACCAACAACCCCATACGTGACTAATTTTTGTATAGCATTTTGATATATTATTCTTTTTGTTTTTCAGTATATCTATTGTTGTGCATTGCATCTGTGTGGAGTTTCTGTATAGACATACAGTCACACACACAGTCACATACACGACCATACACACTCCATACGTGTGTAAGGTTCCTTTTTTACCTTTTTTATATATTTTTTGTTTTCATTTGTCTATTGGTGTGTATTGCATCTGTGTGGAGTTTCTGTATAGGCATACAGTCACACACACAGTCACATACACGACCATACACACTCCATACGTGTGTAAGGTTCCTTTTACTTTTGTATATTTTTTTTTTGTTTTCATTTTATCTATTGTTGTGCATTGCATCTGTGTGGAGTTTCTGTATAGACATACAGTCACCACACAGTCACCATACACGACCATGACAACACTTCCATTACGTGTGTGGTTCCTTTTTACCTGTTTTATATAATTTTTGTTTTTCATTTGTCTTATTGGTGTGTTATTGCATCTGTGTGAGTTTCTGTCATAGACAATACAGACACACACACAAACACACACACACACACACACAGTCACATACAAGCCTACATACGTGTGTAACGGTTCCCCTTTGATTTCTTTTGAATTTTCGTTGTTGTTACTGTGTGGTGTATTGAGTGTTGGAGTTCTTGAAGACACACACACACACACACACACACAGTCACATACACGCCAATATACGTGTGTAAGGTTCCGCTTTGATTTCTTTTGAATTTTCGTTGTTGTTACTGTGTGGTGTATTGAGTGTTGGAGTTCTTGAAGACACACACACACACACAGTCACATACACGCCTACATACGTGTGTAACGGTTCCGCTTTGATTTCTTTTGAATTTTCGTTGTTGTTACTGTGTGTTGTATTGAGTGTTGTAGTTCTTGAACACGCACACACACACACACAGTTTCACACACACATACGAACACACATGTATGTGTAATATTTTTCGATTTTTTTTCTTTTTTTTTGTGAAATTGGTGTTTGTTTGTTATTGTTTTTGACTCTGCAGTCATACACACTCACACATACACACACACAGTTTCACACACACATACCAACACACATGTATGTGTTTATTTTTTGACGTTTTTTTTTGTGAAATTGTTGTTTGTTTGTTATTGTTTGTGACGTCTGCCAGTCATACACCCACTCACACATACACACACATTAGTTTGCACACACTACATAGCGAACACACCATGTATGTGAATATTCTTCGCATTTTGTTGTTTTTCTTTTTTTTGTGAATTGGTGTTTGTTTGTTATTGTTTTGACTCTGCAGTCATACCACTCCACAACACATTACACACCACACCAGTTTCACACACACATACGAGACACACAATTGTATTGTAACTATTTTTCGACTTTTTTTTGGACAATTTGGTGTTTGTTTGTTATTGTTTTTGACTCTGCAGTCATACACACTCACACATACACACACATAGTTTCACACACACATACGAACACACATGTATGTGTAATATTTTCGATTTTTTTTTCTTTTTTTTTTTTGAAATTGGTGTTTGTTTGTTATTGTTTTTGACTCTGCAGTCATACACACTCACACATACACACACACAGTTTCACACACACATGCGAACACACATGTATGTGTAATATTTTTCGATTTTTTTTCTTTTTTTTTGTGAAATTGGGTGTGTTTTGTTTTTGTTTTGGAGCTCTGCAGTTCATACACACTCACGACATACCACACATACACAAGTTTCACACACCACAACGACGTCTAGAACACCATGTATTGTAATATTTTTCGATTCTTATTTTCCTTTTTGTTTGTTATTGTTTTTGACTCTGCAGTCATACACACTCACACATACACACACATATACGCACATTCACACACCCCTGTGTGAATTTTTTCATTTATTTTATTTTTTATTTTTCCATTTTATCCTTTGTTTATTGTGTTTGTGTTTAACTGTTGTCACTGCTCTGAGGATACACACAGTACACACATACGAATACACACATAGGTAAATCCCTGTAATTTGTGTGTAGCCCTTTCTTTTCAGATAATTATATTATAATAATTTGTTGGTAGTATTATATTACTACTATTAATATCAAACGCTTATCTGCGCTCACCTTGCCTAATTCTGGCCCACCGGACTCTGCGCCGCAGCAGATATTCCACGTAAAGCCGGAAAGTAAGGTAAGTCTTGTGAATTTTTTGTGAATTTTTTTTTGTCTTATATGAGTTTAGCCATAAGTTTTAGTCTTAAGATTAGACACTAAGCCATAGTTAAGTTTCTCCGCCACGCTTCTACTTGCATGCGCCCTCTATCGCTTCTATCCCTTACTTATTTGCAGGAAATAAATCACAGGAATTCTGATAAGTAGTACGATTAAACTCAGGTGTGCTTAAGGGTATTGGAGCATTCCAAAAAACCTTTCGCGCACAACCCCCTTACTGACCGCGGCGCAGCGACGCCGTCGTCAGTGGTTCGTACTGAAAAGATTTTTTTTTTCTCTTTCCGCTTTCCGTTGATACGAGTGCGTACGCGCATACACGGTACTCATGGGGGGCGGCCGCAGCGACACCAACGCAGAAGAGGGGAATCCTCCCGGGACACCCCCTCCGGCAGATCTGAATTTGACCCCGACCCAGGATAACCAACAAAATAGAGGCCAGTCACAAAATCAGAAAAACAAACCAAAACGGGTGAAGTTCGCCGAACGACAGCGAGATGCCCTCAGTCAGAACGCCTCTGCGGAAATGACCGAGCTGAAGGAGTTGGTAGGAAGACAGGATTCCTCGGCAGGGGACATCCTAGCCCTAGTACAGCATTTGGAGGAGACTCTTACCCAGTTGGAGGAGGCGAGCGTCGTGATCCAAGATTACCTGGATCGCGACGATTTTATGACTGACTATGCGGAGAGTAGGAGACTCCACCTAGCCATCCGTAAAGCGATCAACGCCGGCAACAACACTTTAGCCGCCAGAGAGAGGGTCAGTCACAGAACGAGTCGATCCCCTTCACCATCGAGAGCCTCTTGTTGTTCGGGGGGTCGGCGGGCTCCCACGCTTTTCAAGGCCCCCACCAGGAACCTACCTACCTTCGGCGGGGACCCTCTGGAGTTCGCTAGCTATATAGAGTCATTTGAAGCCATGGTTAACGGACATAATTATGATCCCATAGAAAAACTCCACGCTTTACTCCAGAGCTTGCGTGGGGATGCCAAACAATTAATATCAGGGTTCGCAGTAAGGGGAGAAAACTATAGCATTGCGCTATCTCTCCTCAAGAACAACTATGGTGACAAGTCGAAGCTCATAGAGACCCTCATCGCCCGGCTAGGCGGGCTCCCTAGCCCTAAAAATACTTACGCCGATCTTTTTCGTTTTAAAGCTGATGTCACTTGTTTCACAGAGTCTCTGAAGAACCAGGAGGTAATTGGGGACTGTCAAGGTTGTTCCATTATCTTAGGGACGCAACTTTCTTTCAAATTGCCAGCGGAAGTTAAGGAAAGAATTCCTTGGTCCGACGCGCGTAAGAGCTGGACAATCCAATCAGTATTGGACCTGGTTGACCAGGCCATCGGATTCTTGCAGGCCGCCAAACCTTTCACGAACAAACCAAAGACCAATCCCGACTTCCAAAGGAGGGAGGAAGCTTCGAGGGGTTACGCGGATAAACGACCGAGTGGTGCCAACAAACAGAAGGTGTCTACAGTGTTGAGCACCACGGGAAATAAACCGGCAATTCCCAAAAACCAACCTCCAACGAGGCAGGACAAGAACCCTGCCAGATCGGACAAACGAAGTTGTCGGTTCTGCAAGGAGGAGCACTTCCCATCTGAATGTACTATGCTTACGACGCCAGAGATGAGACTAACAGTGGTTAGGAGTCGCGGCTGGTGTGAAAGATGCCTGGCGGAAAATCATGCCACGGCGGACTGTCAGTACACTAGGGCTTGTTTCCGTTGCAGGGCACCGGACCACCACATCGTGTTTTGTCCTCAACCAATCTCTCGAACTGGCAGCCGTCCACGAGCGCAAACAGACCAGCAGGGCCCAGGACCCTCAGGGGATCTCGCCTCGGGCCATTATGCCGCTCTTTGTTCTGGTGGTAAAGGCATGGCGCTTCCTTGGGCCGATTTGATTATCCAGTGAGCTAACACCCTTACTCTTAGAACGCTATACGACGCCGGATGCAGAGATAAGTCCGTTATTTCTAAATCAGTAGGTACAAAACTACCAGTATGCATAACCACATTGCCCAAGTCGAGGATGCCATCAATGGAATGCAACCACAGGCGTGGCTGGCCCTCATGATGGTCGACCACTCTCCAAGTCAAGTAACAAAGAAGTACAGGCCCCCATCACCGTAGTGTGTGGGAGCACGTGCGCATGCTAACTGCCAACTCCTCGGCCTTGCCGTCAAAAACCACCCGAAGTGCTTTCGTATGCACAACGTGTCCATCTGCCTCATCCTCAGATCCCTGACAGCAATGTGATGCGATGAATTCGAACTCCTGATCGGCTATGGGGACCACATGAATGAAATCCTGAAGTCGGTGTGCCTGTAGCCTCAGTAGCTCCCTTCGGGTGTTGACCTCAGGTAAGACCGAATGTGCCAGTCCGGCAACATTGATTATAGGACCTCTACCCTATTTCTCGTAAGACACGTGCCTCGCAAGAACTGTGAGCAGCTTTCAGTAGCGGTAAGTCCAAGTTACCGACGAACGGAGACCGGATCTTTTTGTGCTATCAACCTGCAACAAGCACCCTTTCTCTCCCCTCTCCCCCGCGTTGGCAAGAAGTGTGACAAAAGGCTTCCGAGGCTAGACACGTCGCTTCTCTCGGCGCCTTGAGAGCAACCTCCCCAAGCCGCTTGATTCACAGTTACCTATTCTTCCTATCCTGTTGGAAGAAGGGTCGTAGCAGCAACGGAGATGAGACAGGCGCGACCACGTGTGACCTCGAATGACTAACCTGCTGCTCTGCCTATACGGGCACTCGAGCCATCCGCCCTCTCCAGAGAGGGTACGATTGGATCCCATTCCCGGGCTGCCGGAGTAGCGGTGTCGAATCTTCTTTGAGCACCACCTCGGAGCGCTCCTCCGACCGCTGGAAAACTTCCAATCCTCTCCCCAATTGGAAGATAGCGAATGTTATTGACGCTCCCGGGGATTTCCAACGCTCATGCTCCCTACGATCCTAGGCCCCCTTCTCCGACGGCATGGGCTGGGCACGCCTACGGCCAGATCCCTGGATCGACTTTGGTCACTGTCCCAAATTGGTATTATGCCGAATGAACAGTTCACAGAGGCAGAGAAAACCACGCTGGAGGCATTCGAAGAAAACTTGTCATTCGAAAATGGCCGATACGTGGTGTCGTTACCCTGGCGTGACAGGCACCCCTCTCTTCCCGACAACTACGCCTTGGCTAAGCGACGTTTGTATAGCGTCCTTAAAAGGTTGAGAGGGGATGCTTCGTTAATGGCAAGTTACGCCGATGTTATCAAGGATCAACTAGAAAGGGGCTTCATTGAAGAAGTTACTCCTATTACTCCGATTCACCCCAAAGCCAAGCTGCACTATTTACCCCACCATGGGGTCCGGAAGTCCTCGTCCACCACAGCACTGAGACTAGTGTTTGATTGTTCTTCTAACAATCCTAGTCTTAATCAGTGCTTACACAGTGGACCTTCCCTCATCACTGATTTGACCAAGATTCTTCTGAAAATTCGGTTGAGACGCTACGCTACATCCTCGGACATAGAGAAGGCCTTTTTAGCCATACGTCTCAGGTTGGAAGATAGGGATTCCACGCGTTTTTTGTGGGTGAAAGATCCTTCCGACCCCAGAAGCCCTTTGGTCACCTATCGGTTCACTTCCGTCTTATTCGGAGCCACCTGCAGTCCATTTTTGCTGGCTGCCTGCATTCAGCACCACGTCCGAAACTCAGACACCGACTACGAGGACGTGATTTTGAATCAAATCTACGTGGACAATCTGTTCGGTACCTTTGACACCGAAGCAGAAGTGGAAGATTTCTTTCTTCAGTCCCGGTCTCTCTTCGAAAAGGCCGGCCTCAATTTACGAGAGTGGGTGTCCAATTGTCCAGAAGCGAACGTAAAGTTCCGAGAGAACGATGCAGCCGCCGAAGACACTACGATTAAGGTTTTGGGTATGGAATGGGATACTAACGAGGACACCATTTCCTACCCCCTCAAGGTTGTCGCCTCTGAAGCGGCCACCAAGAGGGCTATTCTGCAGAACCTCGCTTCCATATTCGACCCACTGGGCATCTTGTCCCCAGTGGCTGTTCGAGGTAAGATTCTCCTGCAAAAACTGTGGAAGGAGAAACTGAGTTGGGACAAACCTATTTCCAACGAGCACCGCAAGGAATGGGTTTCAATTGCCGAACATTTACAACGCTGTTTGCAGTTAACAATACCTAGGCAGCTAATTTTTGCTCGAAAGGTGGAACTACATGCCTTTTCAGACGCATCGGGCGCAGCCTATGCCACTGCCGTGTACGCTGTATCAATGGGAGAGCACGTTCCCATAGCCAGTCTTCTTATGGCAAAGGTGAAAGTTGCACCCATGAAAGAACTCACGATCCCGCGTTTGGAACTAATGGGAGCTCTACTCTCCTCCCGAATCATTAAATTTGTTATCGACGCCTACAAGGATTTGCTAGATATAGTTAAGATCTACTGCTGGTGTGACAGCCAGGTGGCGTTGCGCTGGATATTCTCCTCCAAGCAGCTCCCCCTCTTCAACCAGAACAGAGTCGATGAAATCCGTAGAACCTGCCTACGGCCGAGTGGCGGTACGTCCCCACAGAAGACAACCCCGCCGACGCGGCGTCTAGAGGCGTGAGTTATAAGTACGTATTCACGGACTTATGGAAGAAAGGCCCCCCTTGGCTCACCAGCCCTTCAAATTGGCCAGTCTGGACCGAACACCCTTCCTTCTGTGAAGGGGCTGCGGAGACGGACGAGGTCATAGTAGCCGTTTCCACCACCGCGGTACCGAAAGCGGCTCCCATCTTCGATTTAGAGCGTTACTCCTCTCTCAACAAGATCTCATACGGATCACCGCCCTGGTTCACAGGTTCATCGAGAACCTGAGGAAATCCAGACAGAAGCTCCCTATGACCCGGTCCGTCTCTCGGACCGAATTCTCCCATTTGATTTCCATAGAAGAGAGAAGTAACGCGGAACTCTACTGGATTCGGGGGCTACAGAGGGAACACTACCTACCCGAAGTTACGTGCCTCCGAGACTCCTTACCTTTGACGAACTTGGTGAAGCAACTGAGCCTAAAGCTAGTAGATGGAGTCCTCAGATGCGACAGGAGATTAAGCAATGCGATGATACCTTTCGACGCAAAGTTTCCTATGCTGCTGCCATCAGACTCACATCTCACCCGACTCATCATATGGCAACTTCACCAAACAAACCACCATGTTGGTATTTCAGAACTCGTGTCGATTGTCCGTCAGCGGTTCTATTTCGCTCGGATGAGGACAACGGTGAAGAAAGTGATACGCCCGTGTGGTCTTTGTAGACGTTTACAAGCTGCACACTTTCGCTCGGCGCCACTAGCTGCCTTGCCTCGTTCCCGAGTGGTAGAAAGCAAACCGTTTACGGTAATCGGAGTGGACCTCACAGGCTATTTTAATGTCAAAGTTCCTAGGAACGAAGTTACCAAAAGCTATGTGGTTTTGTTCACTTGCGCTGTGACTAGAGCGATACATTTAGAACTAGTCTTTGACAACAGCACCGAGTCATTTTTGAGAGGCGTTACGTCGGTTATAACGGAAGACGAGGGAACGACCCTCCGTTAATATACTCTGACAGCAAAACTAATTCCAAGCGCTCCCAGCACTTAAGCACATATGGGATATTACCCTCCGTGAACAGACTTTGCCTAACCCCGCATTCCATCACCTGCGTAGATTCAATCCCGCCAAAGCAGTCATTACGCGGATGCTTCGAACGTTTGATTCGGACTGACCAAGGACCCATCTTCGGAAGACCCCTCAAGACTCTCTCTAGTTAGCTTATTGAAGAGTGCAATACGTTGCTTGCGGGATGTGAATCGCGTGGAGTTCAACTCCTGACCCACTTCACCTACGTGGGCGACGAGCTCCACTCAGGACCCCTCACTTCCTTCCCACTTCGTGATGGAGGAGTACAAGCTGAACACTCCTTTCCTGTCCCTGAAGAATCTACTCTGAAAGATCACCTACAGGAGACCCGGAAGTGTAACAAGGAGTACCAAATAGTTTACTTTCCCTCATAGCTTAATTTGCAGTTCTGCTTGGAGCAGAGACTATCTGCTGAGCCTGAAACAGTCTTGGAACGTCTCCAACCGCCCTGACGTCAAGGTCGGAGACGTGGTTCTAATAGAAGACGATGGTCCTCGTCTAAAGTGGAAACTGGGCATCATCAAAACCCTTTACACTTCCCCCGATGGGCATACCCGTTCAGTGTTGCTCAGTACGAGCCGTGGGGAAATAACAAGGGCCGTTATCCACTTGTACCCTCTGGAGATACACTCCAACCTGTTCGATCCCTCAGATCCGCTCCCTCCAACCGAAGCTCCTCAAACATCGGCCGCTCTTCCGGAAAGGCCCCTGCGACGAGCGCATGCGCTGGCTAAGCAGAGAATACGGGCTATCCTTTCCGAAGAAGAATAGTCCCCTGCCTGTCAACCCCCGCCTTTCCTTAAGTTCCCTGAGGTCCCGAGGGGGGAGCTTAATGTCGGTGCACATTGAAGATCGCACACATTGAAGATCGCACCGACCATGTAACAATAGTCCTCCGAATATTTACAATACTCTTAAAAACAATGATCACAATATTTTAAACCAACAATCACAAACAATATCCTCGAAACAAGGAATAAAAATATTGTGGCTAAAGCCACATCCTTTGCTTTCGGCAATTAAAGAAAGTCGTTGAAAATTGTCGGTAAGTGAAGACCTTTTCTAACGAATTCTTGGTTCAGAAACGGATGCGGCAGGGAATTTGAGATCTGAACGCAACCAAAATTAATGAGTTCCGCCAATTTAGAGGAGAAAGTCAAATTGGAAAGATTTTGTCGTTAAACCACCAGACATCAGGGATATTGGACATTCCCAGGAACTATCTGTCTTTCAATTGGGTATTGTAAAGCAAACGGGAGACCATGGTTGGTCCGTCGCGGAACGGAAACGAGCCCAGAATGGGCAGAGGGGTATGAAGCCACGCCCACACGGAAGGGACATCATCCAGTTACGATACCCAGGGGCTATTGAGACCCGCCTTTAAGGAGGGGTTTTGCCACGGGGTAGAATTGTGACTGGGTTTTAACAGTCAGTCGTTCAGATTTCCTTCACGAGGAAGGTGTTATTCTTTGTCCTGTAGTGTTGAACTTTGTTCATCAATTCTTTGAATGAGATGTGATCATAAGCACTACTTTAAATCACGAACTTCGAATTTGTGCTGTAAACAAGTGATTTAAATACTATTGTGTATTTCGAGTTATATTAAGCTATTTAAGTTTAATCTTAAATCTTTTAAAATCGTAGCAAATCATTCGTCGGATTTATCTAAATTGGAATGATTCCGAAATTGCTTCTCGATGATGACTATGTAGAATTTGTGTTAATATATGAAAATATTTTAACATCCTTGACTTTCATAAGGCAAAACGAGCATAGATGTGCCTATTGTTGTGAGATATGCTCTAAGGGTGTCGTTGGAACTGATCTTTATACTGCATTATGTGTCAGCTTTGTTTAGTTATAATAGCTAAACTAGCGTCGTTTCCACCTTCTTCTGTGACAACTCGAGAGTGTATGACAGAAACACTCCATCGGCGTAAATTATTAACATGTTAAATATCCTCTATCCGTCAACCGAGATTAGTAACGCGTGTATGAATGAAAATTTCATTAATAAATTCCAAAGTTAAAATTCTTGACATACTGTTGTCTTATAGTTCCAGTCAATCTCATTTCTCAGAGTGCAGAATATCGATTAGTAATGCTTATGACGTTAAATTTGTAAATTCTCAAGTTTAACTCTGATAAGTGTGCTACATCGCTAATATTGAAGATGATCGCGCTTACTCTCTTCAATTCTTATCTCTACGCTTGTTAAGATAGTAGAGAGTGGGAAAACAGTGTTATGATATATTCTTTTGTACCGACGGCTTTGTTGAAGTAGTTGGTTGAATCTTTTTCATTTTTTAACTTTAAGTATGGGCTATAGGTGATTAAGCTCTGTTAAATTGTTGAATTTAACATGTCGTTAACATCGACGCCTTAATATCACATGCATAAAGCCTCTCCCCCCAGTAACGCAATTACTTATATCTGCTCATGTTGCGGTTATTACTGTAATACATTATTAATTTTATAATGATAATGAGGATTGTGTCTTAATGTGGATACATTGAGATTATCGGCCAACTCTCCCCTAATTAGAACGATAGATAGCCGGAGATCTAACCACAATACCAATCTAGAGCTATTAGATAGCAATAAACCTACTTCTCTTTACATTTCATTATCGAGTCGTAGCTAATGTTGTATAATAGGTTACAACATATTCTGTTAATTGGACACCTTACACATATATAATCTTCCTTCTTTCGATGCTTACTTCCCTCTGTTTTTTAGTCAATCTAGA
>JABUQX010027727.1:12500-22706 GCA_015478945.1 Trachelipus rathkii | reverse complement strand
AGAGTGATGTTCTTAGGGATAAATGGTTTGATGTTATGTACAGGCAGGGAACAGGTAGATATGTTGTTGGAATTTTGCTTACGGGTTCGTTATGGTAGAATTTTTTAGTTTCATTTTTATACGCTTGATTGATGAAATAGTCAGTGTATAGTAGAGATTTAAAGGTACTGTGTATGTGCCGTGTTTCCGTACTAAGGAACGGAGGTAAACAAATGCGAAATGCTCCCAAATATAGGGCGGATAGGACAGCAAGTTGTGTTTTTGTTGTAATTGGAGCCATAAATATAGTTGGGTGAAGCTGTAGGTTTACAATGTATAGTACATAGTATTTTTTGGTTGATTTTTCCAGATGAGTAAAATGTCAAGGAATGGTATTGTGAAATTAGAAGGAAGTTCTATAGCAAATTGGGCAGATGGGTGTATGCTAGCCCCAAACATTGAATAATGACGTAGAAGGTTGAAACTCGGTATTAAATTTTCATATAAGGTATCCTCCTGTTAGACGAGGTTACATGACCGTGCATCCCCCTGGAGGGATGCTAACCCCCAAACATTGAATATTGACGTAGAAGGTTGAAACTCGAAATACAATCTTCTTATAAGGAATCATCGTTGTAGAAGAGGTTACATGACCGTGCTCCCCCTTGGGAATGCTACCCCTAAACATTAAATTTTTGATGTAGAAAGCGAAACTCGTTGTACACCTCTATAGGTATCCTCGTTGTATTACGAGGTTACATGACCGTACATTCCCCTGGCAGGATGCTAAACTCACCAAACATTGGAATACTTACGTAGAAGGCCTGAAATCGGAAACACCATCATATAAGATCCTCGTGCTGTAGACGAGGTTACGACGACCATAACATTCCCCGAGGAAGGAGTGCTGGCCCTCAACATTGATTTGACATACAAGGCTGAAAACTCATATACACCTCATATAAGTATCCTCGATATATGATATACGTAAAATAACACTAAGCCCTCATGGTGTTGGGGCTGTGCCCCAAAACTTTGGAAATTGACATTGAACGATGAAATTTGGTATACACCTTGCTGATAATGTAAATCAATACAGAAGAGAGCAAAATGACACTATGCCCATTGAGGATGGGGCTGTGCCCAAACTGGATATTGACATTCTAGAACGATGAAATCTGTCATACATCTTTCATATAAATCATAATATCGATACAGAGAGGAAAGAGACACTACCCCTCAGCAATGTTAAGCTGTGTTGCCCCAAAACATTGGATATTTGACGAGAATGATGAAAATTTGTATACACCCTTTTATAAGGAGGTATCCTCGGTGCAGCGAATACATAAGGCCAGCCCTTACACATCGGGAATAGGGCTGTGCCCAAAACCCTGGAAATTGACAAAGAATGACGAAATTTGTATACAGCCTTTTAGGATGTACCTTAATCAACAAGACGTGCCTACACCCCCCCTAGGGGTGTCTGGCACCCCAAACTCATGAAAATTGATTAAAGGAATGAAACTTGGCATACACCTTTCTTAATAAGTAAGACTTGCATCACACACGAAGTTTACGTATCGCTACGCGTCACAATTTAATGGTGAGACCAGAAACATTGGAAATTGACATAGGAAGATAATTGGACTGTTTCAAAGAAAAGATTTTTGGTGTGCTGATTTTTTGGTTTTTTAATCAGTTTTTATGCAGGTTCCAAATATGTACAAAACTTTACGGACGCAGGAATTAATCAACATCCATTCATTTTATGTATGGTGGTTACCGGTTAAAAAAAAAATTCTGTTCCTCAGGCTTCTTTTTTTAGTTGTTTTTTTAATTAGTTTTTATGCAGATTCAAATATGTTTTTTTGTTGTTTTCTCTAGCATCGACCGTTTTGTGTTACGACGGAGGAATTATTTATTGGCATCTTCTCATTTGTAGGGTTGTTACCGGCAAACCGTAACACAAAACGGCGATGCTAGAGAAAAAACTAAAAACATATTTTGATTATATAAAAAAATGAATTAAAAACAATACAAAAGTCAGAGGAAACAAAAAAATTTTTTTTTTTGTAACAGTAACACCATTCCGAAAATGAGAGTCAATAAATAAATACTTCCTGCCGTCGAAACACAAAAATGGTAAATACTAGGAGAAAACAAAAAAGTATTTGGAATTTCTCCATACAAAATGGAATAAAAAAACAATAAAAAATCAGAAGAAACAAATTTTTTTGTAACGGTACCCACCATACAAAATGAGATGCCAAAATATACTTCCTGCCGTCGTAAGCAAAAACGGGTCGATAGCTAGAGAAAACTAAAACATATTGTGAAATCTATATAAGGAACTGAAAAAAAACAAGAAAAAAAATCAGAAGAAAACCCCCAAAAAAATTTTTTGTTAACGGTAACCACAAACAAAATTTGATGCAATTAATACTCCTTGCCGTCGTAACACATATAAACAGTCGATAGCGCAGAAGAAAAATTAAACATTTGGGAAATCTACATAAAAAAACGAATAAAAAAACAAAAGAAAAAAATCAGAACAAACATTTTTCTTGTAACATAGAAAGTGATTGGAGAAACCCGGAGGAGGAAAGACTATAATAGGACTGGATGAAGAGCACGGATGACATTACTAAAGATAAACGTTTTCTAAAGGTTGAAGACATGCATTTCATTTTCAAATCTCATTTTTCTATTTATAAAACTTAAATATATTTTTCCTAAGTTGAAACACGCATATATTGTTTGCTATTTTTTAAAAGTTTCATTTTACATATAACTTTGTTAATATTGTTTTTATTTTTTTTATTTTTTTTAACTTAAATTTTTTTTAAATATTTTGTTTTATTATTATTTGATTTTGTTTTTGTTTTTCAAAAAATTTAAATTTTACTATATTTTATTTATTTGCTTTAAAATATTTGTTTTTTACTAAGAAATTTATTCTTTCATATGTTTTATAAAACTTTGAAAATTTGCATGTTTTTTACAGACCCAAAATCACGTAAATATAAACAACCTACCCCTCGCCTCCTACATTCAGTGATCTATTGAGCTATTGATCTATTGATCAATTTATTCAGATCACATCATATCTCGGTATCATTTTGGATAAAACATAACATCAAAATGATAAGTTCTTTTATGCTGACCCGTGAACACGTTACAAGTTTTCACATCCGTAAAGATACATAGCATAACCTAACTAAGAATATAATGTATAACGGCAAACTACATAAAACTACGAATACGAATAAAACTAATCAACGATTAACAAAGCTCCATACTCAACAACAGTAAAGCAATTAACATTGGCACAAAGACGTACCTATTCACTACTTCTTCAAACATATCTCGAAACATATCATTTTATTTAACATTAACATAGTTTATTTAAAAATTTATCATAATCTGTATGTTCAATTTATATACTAAACCAACGAATATATGCTGAAGTAACAAAGCTTTTCCACACCAATTCAAGCTAACATATAATCTGAATTCAGAAATTATAATGTACATCGCCAAAACCTAACATACCTTACGGACGAATAAAACTGCTAACATTAACAAAAGTTCCATCTTAGCAACAGTAAAGTAACTAACACAGGACAAAGAACGTAATCTATTCGCACCTTTTTCAACATATCTCTAACATATCTTTGTTATTTTATTTATTACATAGAATATTAACAATAATAACAAATTAACCTAAATATTATACTGACCAGCGAATATATGCTAAGCGTACAAAGTTTTCGCGTCAATAAAGTTAACATTTAACCTGAAGTAAATATTATGTACAACATCAACCTAAACATACCGTAAGCATGAAAAATTGTTAACACTAGAAAGTTCCATAGTTATATCAACAATAAAATGGTAAACTTGCAAACAGAACGGTCAGAGGGGGGAGAGTAGGTGTGGTGGCTTGGGATTTTAGTTTTAAAATTATTTTCATTTAAAGAAAAAATATATTTGTTATTTGTGTTGTTTATTTTTTTATATTTTCCATCACCCTTTGGGCAAAATATATATGCGCAAATGAAAGTTTTTTAGTATAATTCTTTTTTAAAATATATTAATGTGAGAAAAAATATATATTTTTTTAAAAATTTTTTTTTTATTATTTCTAATTTTATTTCTTTAAAAAAACTTTTTTTTTTGTTTTTACTAAAAATTTTATTCTTTTTATATTCATAAAATTAAAAAATTTGCGTTTTTAATACCTTAAAACAGTAAATCAGTAAATCAGTAAATCAGAACACCCAACCTACACTTCTGTCAACCCATCCCTGATCTACTGATCTATTGTTCTATTGATCCAAGTCATATTTTGTATAATATAACAAAAAACTTTTTAATTATCTTTAGTTTATTTCTTTAATACTTTTTGGTTTTACTAATTTTCTTTATTCTTTTAATGTTTATAACTTAAAAAAATTTGCGTTTTCACATCATCTAGAAAGCAGTAAATCAGTAAGAATCAAACCACCCACCCCCCCCCCCCCCCCCTCCCCCCCCCCCCTTCCATGAACCTCCATTATCTATTGATTCAGGTCACATTACGAGTATCCAATATTAACAAAATTTCAGCTATAACCTTACCGACCTATCATAATACCTAACGGACAAACGCAAACATATAAAAGTTTAATTTTTATTATTTTTTATTTATTTTTTGATTTATTTTTATTAATTTGCTTAAAACACTTTGTTTTTACTAAAAAAAATTATGCTTCTATATTTATAACGTAAAAATGAATATACGCTAACGTAACAAAGTTTTCACATCAATAAAGTTAGCATTCATAATCTAATAGAATATAATATACAGAGAAGCCAGCACGCTAACATTACCTAATGCGTGAATAAACTATACATTAATCAACGTACAATACGTAAACAGTAAAGTAAACTAACATTTGCATACAGAACGAACCCATTCAAACTTTTTTCAAACATATCTCATAGAGCACTATCACTTGTTATTTTTACCTTATCATAGTAATATTACAAAAAAAAAATTAACATAACCTTGCCTAAGTTTTTCATCACTGACCAACGAATATATGCTAACTAACAAAGTTTTTACATTAATATATTTAGTATTTAACAAAGAATGTACATAACGCTTACCTAACTAATCATAATCACCAAAGGATAACTGCATACATAACAAAAGTAACTTCAGATCAGAATTGCAAACTATGAACATAACATACTTGAACACACAAAGACTACGAATAAACTGATTATTAAGTAAACGAAGTACATAACATGAAAACGAGAGGGTATAAAATAAGTTTATTTATAAATATAAGTTTTCATTTAAAATAAAATACTCCAAAAACTTAAAACATATAAGTTTTATTTTAAATATATTAAGTCATCTAATCAGAGAACATATTCTGCATAAATTGAGCAAGTTCTATATTTTCTCCAGAGATCGACTCCTCGAAATGATGTTAAGTATAATACCTACTCTGCAGCACTAATCCATGCTTCTGCACTATTCAGGTTCAACTAGCACGCATTCTTCTCATGCCAGAGAGAAATAAAAGTATCAACATTTAGTTATCAGCA
The DNA here is from genome assembly GCA_015478945.1 of Trachelipus rathkii. Lineage (NCBI taxonomy): Eukaryota > Metazoa > Arthropoda > Malacostraca > Isopoda > Trachelipodidae > Trachelipus > Trachelipus rathkii. The sequence goes on along the minus strand of JABUQX010027727.1, from coordinate 17,129 downwards.
TACTCCTGTATAAACTATTATACGGTAAACACCATGATTCAGGGTAATACTATGTACGATTATCTCATGAGATAATATGAGCTATATATATAAGTCCTTTAAGTATGTCGACCTCATCAAGATGGGATGTTAATTCATTTTTTTTAACCAGCTTAATATTTTCAGTATGAATGAACAGTGAAACCTATACACGTACGCAAAATGTGACAGCATCCGAGGGGCTTCCAATAGTTTGCATACAATCATAACTTTTAACATTGTCAATAACGTCGAAAGAAACATAATTCTAGCTAGAACCTCTCATACTGTCACCTCTGATCGATGTGTTGCTCAGAAGCAATGCGTCAGAATGATACATAGTTGCCTTTCACTCATGCTCCTACGAGTTATCGATCAATCTTGGATGGAATTGCTTCAATGAAATGAAAAAATGTTATTACTTTTCATCTTCGGTGAAAATTATCAGCATGTATCGCTTGTCCAATCGGTTTTTACGAACAAAAATAAATGAGAACATCGTGGGAATATAGAACATCCTCCGTAAGACATACCAACAAGCTTAGGTGTAGAGTGAGACGTCGTCAACAGCACAGCAAAAAAATGTCTTACTGACGATAATCCGTGTGTACAAAACGTACCCAAAGTAATGAGATTCTTCTTTTATGAATCACGAAGAAAGTAAACAAAAATAGGACGTTCGCAAGACCCCATTTCAATTCAAAGTTATTTTTATTTTCATTTTGAAGAAGAATTAATCCATTTTTATTTCACGTTAGTATGTGGTATTTCGTATCCAGTTAGAGATTATTAGATTACTGTTCGAGAAGTTGTCAAACTGTCTCCCCTTTATCGGAAACATTTACGCAAATACCTTTTCATCTTGTTGTCACAGAGTAGTTATAACAAATTTATTAAAAACATGTTAGTTTTTCTAATACCTTTGTTTTGTATGTCTTACAACATTAGCCATAGTAATTTTAACAAAGATCGCTAGCTAAAAAAATTATGCGTAACATATCCTACTGTCATCACTGACAACGAATAAACTGCTATCTTATGGTGTTGTCAAATTATCTCTGTCAGATGCGATGTTGCCAAACTTACCAATATCACATGTTCTATCACATCTATGACATACCAACGTTAATTTAATATAAGGGCACATCCTGAAAGGTTGTGCCCATATGTAACTGCTTACACCCTTCTTTGGGGTACCCCAATATGGGTCTTCACGCATCTCTTTGTGGGTGATCTCCATGTAGCGGGGCTCGTCGCTGAAAATTGTTCGGTTATATATAGTATAGATTGAGATTAAGTTGATGAGGGAGCACATTCATGAAAGCTTTTGTATAAACATGAAAGTATCCCTAATGATAAGCCTATAGTGCAAAGCCTAACTGAACATCTTTGTCATATAGCATCAAACCTTGGTGAGTATGATAGTTAGTTTCTTTGTAGGGGTGCAGGAGAATAGCATTACCGGAAACTACCCTATGCAGATATTGTATGCTGCGCAGTACGTTACTGAGATTAATCAGTTGTACTTTAGTAAATTTACTGATCCTGTATTCCGTACGTAAGTTTGTATATGTCAAGAAGAGCGTCCGCGAACGAATTGATAAATAGTATTAAGTAACGTGCGAACGATGATACATAGTATTAAGTAACACAGTGTTGTTGGTAAGCTCGGTTAACCCTATTATTGCAGGCAGGTTAGATGTTAGTTGTAAGAGACATCCTATGAAGGATAATGAGTAGAGTTTTGTACTACTCTGACGAGTTATGGTAACTTGTTAAGTTAAATTTGATGCTTAATGTAAATTTGAAAAATTTCTTGTCTTTGATAATGTTTAAAAATTTAATTAAGCATTTATTCGTAGTTCAGGTGTTTAAGATCTGGTAGGTATACTAGCTTTGTTAAAAATGATTTAAGTTTGAAGATCGATTAACTGTGTTATTGCTGGTGATAATGTTTAGAAAGGGCTTAGGTCAGTTTTTCCTTGAGTTAAAGTTAGTGTTGACCTTAGAATTTTGTAATGTCTACGTTTATTATAAGTCGAAATGATGTTTATATGGATTGCGTGATACTTTGATTAAGGTAGTAACAATTTATAGTTCAAGATGCATGGCTATCTTGATAGACTTGGACACTTTGGTTAAGGGCTTTTTAATTCTGGTAATCTGACTTAGCAGCTAAATGAGTATAGTAACAAAGGGATATAGATTGAGGTTTTGTATGCATTGTTAGCTACTTTACCTTTGATAACTAGGGAACTTTGTCAGGATGTTAGCGGTGTATTCATACGTGAGGTATGCTTAGTGTTTGTCGTCAGTACATTTTATTTTTTAGCTTTCAAGGTATGAATGTTTGCTTTCAGGATATGAAAACTTTGTTACCGTAGCATATATCGTTGGTGTGTATGATAATTAGGTAAGGTTATGATATTATTTTCTTAGTTAGGTTACGTTCTTAATGTAAAATAACAACGATATGTTATAGGTATGTAAGAAAAGATGTGAAAAAGCTACGTTCTGTGATGCAATGTTATTTACTTTACTCGTTGTTAGAAGTATAGTTTATGTTGATATGTAATGATTTATGTGGTAAGGTTGAGTATGCAATTTTTCCATGTACATATATATTCTTTAGTTCAGGTAATAATATGTTTAGCTTTATTGATGTTGAAAACCGTTGTAACGTTAGAATACTATTCGTTGGAGTTAGTATTAAAATTAGTAGAATATTATGCAAATTTTTGTCAAATATTGCCATGATTAATCAAAGAATTATACTTTCTATTTATGCTCCTCTAATTTAAAAAGTGTGAATAGGTAACATTTTGTATGCAATGTTTAGTTACTTTACTGTTGTTAAGTATGGCTCAATTGTTAACTGTTACGCTGTTTTATTTGTCGGTTATAGGATTTTTTGTTACCTTTTAGCATATATTCGATGGTCAGTATAATTTAAAACTTAATTTTTAATATTTTTTTTAGCCAAAATTTTATTGAAATGTGATCTGAATAAATAGATCAATAGGTCATGAATATTTATTTATGTATTTATATAAAAATGAAGGTTTAAAATAGGACTTGAATCAATAGCAATAGTTCAAAGACGTAGATCAAGGATGAATGGGATTGGGGTGGGTGGTTTAATTTAGTTATTTACTTTTTTAGGGTCTGTGAAACTTAATACTTTCCAACTCTTAATTATAAAAGTGGAAAATTTTAGTAAAACAAAATGTTTAAAAACAAACAAAACAAAAAGAATTTTTTTTTGCATTAATAGTTAAAAAAATTAAAGAAAATTTGAAAATTAAAAAAAATTATAATAAATAAAATTACAACTAAGCAAAGTATATTTATTAGGTAAGCTGATGTTTAAACTTTCATGTTGTGCAATTATTCTAGTTCAATTTGTTAATTAGGTTATGATATGATAAATAATAAATTAACGTTGGTTATGTCATAGATGTGATAGGAAATGTGAGATTGGTAGTCTGGCAACATCGAAGTCTGAACAGAGATAATTTGACAACAATGCATAGATTAGCATTTATTCGTTGGTCAGTATGACAGATAGGATATGTTATGATAAATTTTTTTTGTCAGAATTTGTTAAAAACTACTATGCTAATGTTATAAACATTAAAAGAATAAAGGTATTAGCAAAAATATAAAATGTTTTTAATAAATTTGATATATTAACCCTGTGACAAACAGAATAAAAGGTATTGCGTAATGTTTCGAAAAAGGGAGGAGTTTGAACAACTTCTCGAACAGTATCTAATAACCTATAATGAAATACGAAATACCAATACAAACGTGAAACAAAATGTTCATTAGGCTTAAACATGAAAATACAAATAGACTTTTGAATCGAAATGGTTCGTTTGTACGTTATATTATTGTTTACTTTCTTCTGATTGGTTGAAAGAAAGAATCTCATTACCTTTGTGGACTGTTTATACACACGATTATCGTCAGTAAGACATTTTTCTCTGTGCTGGTGTGATTGCGCCTCATTCTACACCTAAGCTTGTTGATGATATCTTTACGAGGACCTTCGTTATTCCCAACAATGTTTCATTAATATTTATTCGTAAACCCATTTTAGAGCGATAGATTGCCTGTATTCCAGCCGGGATGCAAATAATAGACCTTTATTCATATCAGTTGAAAAATTTATCAAGATTATCGATACCGTAGGAGCATGGGTAAAGGCTAAGTATGTGTCATCTGAAGCTTCGCCTTCTGATGAAATATCTATCAGAGGTGACAGTGAGAGAGGTTCTAACAGAATAGATGTTGTTTTTACGTCATGTGGCAATGTTAAAAGTATTGATGTACGCAACTATTAGAAGTCCCTCGATGATCGTCACTTTCTTTGCATCGTTTATAGGTTCACACTTTCATTCATCTGAAATATTACAGCTTTGGTTACAAATAAAAACGAATTTAGCGCCCAATCCTGACGAGGTCAACATTACTGATGACTAATACTATATGATCACTCGAGATTAATTTATATATACTTTTACTGAAACATGCTGTTACACGATATAATATGGAATACATGAGTACTGTTGATAACTAGCAACGTGGATAAGTTACTTCTCCTCTGGC
>JABUQX010027727.1:0-7500 GCA_015478945.1 Trachelipus rathkii | reverse complement strand
ACTTTTTAAAATTGAGCGCCATTTAGAGACATAGCTGATTCTGGGTGTCAGGGTGTACAAACTTTAATGATATGAGATACCAGTAATATCAATATTCAACGGCAAAAGAATCCATATTTTGACATTAAATTTATATTTTTTTCAAAGAAACATAACAATCAATAAACATTTGTTACTTCACGGTTTTTAAAATTTGAGGTTGATTAATATTAATTTTTCTTCATTTTTAAAAAATTTTCAAAATTAATGTTGCGCACGAAATATTTTAAACAGTTTCTCCTGTGGTTTCTGTCTTGAAGTTTTGATTATTCCAAGCTCAAAACATTCATTATTCTTCATTCCAAATCTTCTCCAGAGAGAACATTTAACCGCTCTCTTCAGATTCCTATTCTCCAGATCTGTTTTCCCTCGCTCTTTTTTTTCTTTTCTCTGTTCCTTCTAGTTGTAATACCATCTTGAAACCCAACGACCACAGAAAATATACATAATATAGAATACAATAAGAGCTATACGGGCGATAGTTTTTAGAAAGGATTCAGACGGTTCCCTTTTCGGTAATAGGTGGACAGTGCGTGCTTCTAACACTTAGGGAAAGTGTTAGTATTCGAGACATAGAGAATACAGTTTGACGAGGGCGGGGATAGCACGAAGACAAACTCTCCCTCAAAACTCGGGAGGAAATGCATCCGGGCCACCCGCCTTCCTAACGTTCGTGGAATTTCAGGAGCCCATGCGCCAGATTCGACTGTAATCACAAGGCAATGGCATAGGAAAGGGAAACACTCGAGAGGAGAACGAGGAGGAGGATTGAGGAATGTCAGAATCGTCATGGGTTGAGTTAGAGGAAAATAGGAGGCCGAAGAGATTTGGCCCTTTTTTCAAGTTGGAGAATTAGCCAAAACAGAACAATCAGCGCCGAATAAAGAGGAGAAAGCAAACAGATTTACAGAGTGTTTTTTAGAGGGCATGTTTTTGGCAAGAGGCCAGAAAGATTTTGTCAGTAGGAGAGCCAAGGAGGTTGCGCATTCTTGTTTAACCATTTGATGAAAGCCCGCTTTTGCTCGTCGAAGGAAGTATCCCTGCAACGATTTCTAGCAGAATGAAATTAGCCAATGAGTGGATACAAGACGAGATTTTTCCAACTCGCCCCGTAACGGCAGCTGTCTATGCCTGAATGGCCAGAGAACACGCACGATCGAACCAACTATTAACAAATCACCAACTATTAATCGAACAATCCACCAAATTACCCAATCCATCAACGATTACCAACAATCCACTTATTACATAATCCAAAGCCATCACTACAATACCAACAATCATTCCATACATTATAGTCTAGCGTAGAAGCAACAAGGTTACCCCAAAATCCGCCCCACGCTCAAAGTGCAAGAAAAAACGAGTAGGCGCCAGGATAGAGCTGTTGAGAGGGAAGTATTAAAATCATTAGAGATATACAGGTTGTGGTCAGATTTACAACCGATAGGAGCGACAGTGGTGTAAATTTTAAGGAGAACGGACTAGTGGGTGAACCATCAGGTTCAAGGTGTGGTTCAAGAAATTGGTTAGGGACGGATCGAATGTGTTGTGGGTTCTCTTTTTATAATTTAGTTTTCCACATCGTTTGAAATGCTGAATGATTCCGGCCCTCCTCTCCACATAAAATCGGTATGAGAGGACCCCAACCATTCAGTGTTAAACCCGTACATTGAAATCCCCTAAAATAGAGGACTCCAGTAATTTGGATGTGATAAGATACTAAAGTCTCGCGAGATTAGTAAGGATATTCAAAAAAAAAGAAAGGGCGTGAAAAAATCTGTTCTGGTTAGGAGAGGGCAGTAGCAGAAGGCCACAAGATTTATTGTAAGTAGAAAGGGAGAAAAGAGTTTTAAGCCATAAAAACATCAATTAGGAGATTCCGAGATTCACAGAGCGACGTGTTACACAGGAGTTTTAATGTTAACATTAGGCACATTACTCCCAATGAAGACACAAAACACCCATTTAGAACGGAAATTCAACATTGAAATATTGTTGTAAGTTGGATACATTAAAAGAGTTAGAGGATGAAATTTTCCACAACATTCTGGTCTCCAGACAATACAAAAGATTAGGGGTTAGAGGGTTAGAAAGGTGGGTGTTCCACGGCCAGCAGAGGGTTGGAGCTTAGCCCGCGGATGTTTGGTCGAAAGTCAATAGCAATGCCCGCACTATATATATATTATTATATTATATATAATATAATAATATATATATTAATTATCATTTATAATATATAATATCTATATATATATATATATATATATATATATAATATAATACATCAGTTGACCCGGTTTATAAAATAGAAAACGCCGATTTGAAAAGAAATGAATTGTTTCAACCTTTCAAGACAACGGTTTAATATATCTCTGTAAGACTGCATCCCGCTCGCACTTCATCCAGGTCCTATTTTCAATCTTCCTCTTCCGGTGCTACTCCAATTTTAACTCTTCTATTGTTAATTTTCAGTGTTGTTGGGTTGCTCAAGACATTAGAACATTGTGTGCCGTACCCGAACCGTAACTCTTTTTGTGTGAGGACGAAGTTACTTATAGAAGGTGTCTGCCAAGTTTTTCATCCTTCTACTTTTCAATATCCCTGGTTTTTGCGAAGGCACGCACCCCCTCGGGTGGGGTGCACGCAAGTAACCTTGGTTAATCGAGGGTACAGTCTAAGCAGGCTGTATACCGAAATTCGTCGTTCTATAAACTGTCAATTTCCCAGGGTTCTGGGGCAGCCTATTCATGAACGATTTGAGTTAGTGTCACTTTACCCTCGGCTGCACCCAGGATAGCCTTATAAGAAGGTGGTATGCCATTTTATATTCTACGTGCAACTATTCCAAAAGCTTTAAGGGCCATACAGAATCAACACTCACTGAGAGGTAGTGTCATATTTAACCTATTCTGTATGATGTTCACTTATATGAAGGGTGTATACAAAATGTTTCATCATTCTAATGTCTATATCCAAAGGATTTGGGACATAGCCGAATTCCTTAATGGGCATGGTCAATTTTACGCTGTCTTTGCATCGATGTTACATCATTATACAGAGAGGTATGTACCAATTTCATCGTTCTACTGTCAATTTCCAAGGTTTTTGGGGAACAGTCCCAACACCCATAGGCTTAGTGTCATTTTTAAAACGTTATCTCATCATATATGAGGGAGCCTTTACAATTGAACGTGTATAAGCGAGTTTCAACAGGCGCCTCTGTATGTCAATTATTTCAATGCTTGGGGGGCCCAGCATCCCTTATATACTTATATAAATATATATATATATATATATATATATATATATATTATATATTATATATATAATATATATATTATAATATTATTATATTATATATTATATTGGTAACTCATTCCAATCCTGGTTAGGGTATGCCTGTTATAGTTCTTTCTCCTCCAGAATCTCTCCAAAGATTTCTATCTTTAAATGTTCTTTCTCCCTACTTCATCTACCGTCTTGCCTCTACGCTGTACAGCCTCTCACCGAATCATTTCCACTCTTCCTCGGTCTTCCTGCTGGTCTCCTCCCTTCTGGTCTCCAATCATCATCTCTCTCAATCTCTTCCCTTCTCTCATTCTTTTCACGGATGTCCCAAACGCATCTTAACTGGTTTTCTCTCACCCACGCATTCCAACAGGTTCCACTCCCAGTTCTCCCCTCACCAGCTCGCTCCTCTCATATCCTTGTCTCTCAAACGATACTCCTCTAATGAGTTAAGGTAACCCTCATTTTTCTTCCCTGCAGCTTTTCTATTCTGCTTCTTTTTTTGGCAATCGTATTCAATTTGGCCCAGCATTCAGAACATAACAACAATATCGGTCTCAGTATTTAATTTATATATAATATTTTAAGACCCACCTCTGTTGGTAACCCTTTCTTTTCTCCTTTAGCACGGGGTAATAGCATTTACTTCTGTGAAAATCTCCAATTCTTATGCTTCAACCATCCCTCCTTGTGTCTTCTTGATCGTCAAAATACCGACCCCAAATACTTACAATCTATTTCTCACTTTCTTAAGCCCTATATCTTCTATGTTCACCTAACTGAATCTCTTCCTCTCCTCTTTGCAATCACCATTATTTCTGTTTTCTCCTCTGTTTAATTCTCATGCCCACATTGACCCTTCAGTACCTCGTTTCCATACCTATTCACAGCTTCTTGGCAATGGTCTTGAGCTCCTGAAATGTTTTCCTGCAACAGCATCCGCCTAAACCACAGTGTGCTCCACTATTTTACCCTTATGATATCCCTTTTAAAGGGGCAAGCTCCAGTAAGTGCAAAGAGCAATGGTGGCCAGTACACTTCCACTGTCTAACCCCCGTTTTCACTTCAAACGCACTTTCTCTTAACATGTTCTCTAACCATATTTAATTAGGATTTTCAACATATTTAATTGGATTTTTCATACATACTCTTTATAGCTTTGCTATCAGACTTTCTGGTATGAAACATACACGGATCTTTTAACACTCCAACATTCTCTTCTCCCTATTTATTCTATTCGAATGCCTTTTCAGAGTCTATGAATGCAGCATACGCTTTCTCATTCCACTCTATGATATTTTCTAATCACACTAAGAAAAGAAAAATATTAGAATCAGTAGTACTTTTTCCTGGTCTGAAACCCGTGCTGCATTTTCCCAATCTGTGTCCTCGACCTCTATCCCAAATCTTTTTCCCTAGGTCCTCATCATATATTATTTTACTCGCCCACCCAAACATACTATTCTCTATAATTTCCGCATATTCTTTATCTCCCTTCTTATGTATCGGAAGATTACTGGCTTTCCTCCATTCTGTTTCGGTATTTTTCTTTCTTTCCATACTTTGGTTTTACAATCTTGTCAACCATTTAGTTATTCCCTCTCCTGTTTGGAATAGTTCATTATCAGTCCATCGTATCCTACACTTTCCCCATTTTTTAATATCTTAACTGCTTCTTTCACTTCCCTCTACTCCCTATCATTCTAATTTTCTTATGTCTTGAGTCTTAACTCAGTCAGGGGATCTTCACTCCATTTCCTCCTCTTCCTTTCCTCACGGTTCAATTAATTCCTCGAAATACTCGTCCGATGTTTCCGTACTCCTCTTCCTCTGGATAAGTTCTCACCTCCTTATTCAAAAAAACCGTATGCATGTTCCGGTTTTCTTTATTTCTCTCATGCCTTGGCCAATTCCATATAAAAGTTTTTCCGCCTGCCCTTCGTATCCTCTTTCAGTTTTCTTCCTATTCTTCTCCAAGTAATGTCCTTACTTCTTCCTTCTTTTTATCCATCTCCCAATGGTTTCTTGCGTTTTACATATTCTATTCGCTATTACTATAGTAATATAAATATATTATATATATATTATATAATATATTATATATATAAATATATTATATATATATATATATATATATTATAGTGCCTAGTATTAATAGAAGATCTTCAGGGAGGAGGGCGGAAATCTTTTTGAAATAGTCAATAAATATCCTCACGGACGTCATAATGATCATACTCATACCTCTCATAAGCCATACACGGTGGAAAAGCAACAGATTTCAAAGTGCTAATCAAGCATTATAAGGATAGCATAATGCTAATAAGGTGATGTCAGGAATTTTAAACAATTTAGAAAATAGTTTTTATAAATTCTCTGGATTGTTATATATTTTTTTTTTTTTATAAAATGAAAATTTAATATTTTTAATTTAATTCCGCCTCCCAGAAAAGAAGGGCAATCTGGTAAAATTTCTGAATCTATTGCTTCGATGACATGCTTTTAAAACTCGGCACTTAATGAAATCTGACAGGAGGGGGTGGTTGGAACACACTGCTGCAGCTAACCTGAATATTCTTGCTTGGTGTCTGCGGATTGCAGGAACAACCAACAAAGTCAAGAAATCGCCGAACTGGTCCAACTGGCTGTTGCGATAATTTGCAATAAATAAGACGAAAAAAGAAAAATTTCACTCGCGCAGGATTGAAATTTCCATTCACCATACGCAACAACAGCCATCTCGTTAAGACAATGTATCAGTAAAGCTCTATACCCACTAGTCCGATCCACCTTCCCAGAAAAAGAAGGGATATTATCAGAACAGTTTTCTAATCTCATGCTTCGATATCACTGCTTTGCAACCTTAGTACTTTATTTAAATCGACAAGATGGTGGTTCAAACAACGCCCATATGCTAGGCTACATGATCTGTAATCGGGTGTTCCTGGGCTTAAGGAGTCTCCAACCAAGTTCAAGATACGAAGCCCGAAATGGGAACCAACATGGCTTGTTGCGCACATAACTTTGCAAGTAATAAAAAAAACGAAAGAAAAACAATCTTCAACGGTATGTATCGCGCCAGGACTTCGTACCATTGAACAAGAGACGTCGTGCGTTAGATCAATGTACCTATGGAGCTTCTATAACCAATAGTCCGGTCGGCCTTTCCCAGAAAACGAGGATTCGGAACATAGTTTTTCTAATCTCCTGGCTCACGCATTCATCCTGCTTAAACTCGGAACTTATTTTAATCGACAGAGGGGTTGGAACAACCTGCTGGGGTTAGCTACATGGCCTGTATCTTGGGTTTGTGAAACTCTTGGGTTGGGTTACAAGGAGGCAACAAACCAAAGTAAAGCAGACGCCGAAATTGGGCACAACATCCTTGCTTGTGTCAAACTGCAATAATAAAATACAAATTCACACGTGTGCAGGAACTCGAAACCATCGCGACAACACGTCGCCCGTTAGACATGTGTAAGCTCTACTCCCTAGTCCGAATCCACCTAAACAGAAAAGATAGAAGCATCTCGGAACAGTTTTCTTCTAGATCTCCTGCTTCGATATCCTCGCTTGAAACTCCGTAATATTTAACTCCCATGGAAGGGGTGCCTGGAACCCGCATATAATATATATATATATATATATATTATATATATATTATATATATATATTATATAATATATATTATATCATATATATATATAAATATATCTATATAATATATTATATATATTTTATATTATATATTATATATATTATATAATATATATTTATTATATATATTTATATATTATGTGTTGAATAATTAATTTTTTGCGCGTCTGAAAAAGAAATAAATGATTTCCAAATGTTTTATTTGCGTCTTTTCTGTCTACACTCTTTTTTTTCTTAATTGAATACAAAAAAAAATTCATTAACATAAAAACGAACAGTTTTTTTTTTAAATTCTTAAATGACCTGCGTTTATTTAATATGCTTTTGTATTATTAGGGTGTCCACACGTGTTGATTGTTTTTTCTTAAAAAATTTTGAATATTTTTTCATGGTTTCCCAAAAAAAAAAAAATTTAGAAAATAAATTTGAAATAAGTTTTAACATTAAATTTATTACTACAAACAACCAAAGAAGTATTTTATTGAAAAACCATAGAAATCTTGACTTTAATTGTTTTGC
>JABUQX010027726.1:40000-47877 GCA_015478945.1 Trachelipus rathkii | reverse complement strand
AATTTTGATATTATATTATAGGATATATATATTTATATAATATATTATATATTATTACTTTATTATTGCTATAGCCTATATATTATATATATTTATCTTATATATATAATAATAATATGTATAATATTCCAGTAGGTGCACTCATCTTGCTGAGGGCACCCAGCGGCCCATAGATGTTAAATGCTTTGACCCACACGCATTTAGCGACTTGTGCTTGCACTTCTAAACATTTACGCTGCTGTAATCTGGAAAGGACTTTCTTCTTTCTATCTTTAACATATATCCACTGATTTGTATATTTCAATGTTTGATAGAGCTTCTATCCGGCCTTTGATTATTTGAGATATTTTATTGTGAATTTTCTCCATCATGACTACACAATTTCTGTATAGCCCATCTGCGCCTTATCTCATTTCACTGGCGATTCTTAGATATATATTATACATTATTATAGGTAATATATATAATATCTCTCTTCAGGTTCACCTTCGTATATGATATATAAATTCACACTATATATTCCCTTATACTTAATATAGATACTATATTTACTTATATATATATATATGATATTCAACTATGCTTGTTAATATATATCACTAACCCTATATATTCTTCATTCATAATAATAACTATAGGTATAGACTAATATACTATAACGTGTTTTATAATGACTCTATATTAAACACTATTGAGAAAATTATAATAATAATTATATATATCATAATTATCCATATTAGATTTATACTATAATTGCTATTATATTTATATATAATATATATATAATATATAATAGTATTATATAAGGATCATATTATATTATATATATCTATTAAGAAGTTCGGTGGCGCAGTGGTGATTGGTGAGTGGTGCGTTTGACAACGATGGTGTGGGTTCGAGGTTCTGTCAGCGGGATTAATTGTACTTTTCGATTAGTCAACCTCAGGACGGACAAGAAAATTGTCGTTTGTAGTGAGATTTCTGTAATTGATTACAGTGTTACGGCAATAGTGTATTAATACACTAAGTTCATACCTCACTCACTTCCTAGCCCAAACTACAATCTGGTCAACCTTTAATACAATTACAGAACCTCATTTACCGTTTGGCCTCACGCACAGTAGGTCTGTGGAGTCCAGAGCCTAGCCATGCCCACTGATGGCTTGAATAGTTCGTTGGATTTAGTTTCAGACTGGGCTGGTACTGATTACCCTGATAAACTGGTGCAGCCTTTCCACCTTTGTATGGGCCCATGGTCGGGAGAAACAGTAAATGTGAGTGCGGGCACCGTGTTCCCGGATTTGTCGTTGGTAAAGATTTAAAAAAAAAAGAAAAAATAAAGCACACATCTATTGTATCGTATAAAAGCTATCCTACTACTTAGTCTACTTGATATAGCATGACTACTATTATATTATTACCTATCATAATACATTATAACTGTTAATGCGTAATGTATAGTATGATATATATATTATAGATTATAGGAATATATATATAAGTCCCACTCTTCGATTAAATTGGAAAACTGGGGATCTCTTTTGTAACTAGGCTAATAAAAATTATTCGTTATACTTTTTAATGTTTATATTCGCATTTTATTACATTCATTTTTATTTTTCATCATTTTTTTAAGCTATTATTGCGATACTATTCCATTTATTTGTGGGAATGGACAGATAAAAAGTGTTTTATAATATATATATATATTATATATTATATATATATATATATATATATATTATTATATATATATATAAATAGTATATATAATAATATATAGTTATATATAATATATATATATTATATTCAGTAAATGTATATATAACTATAATATTAAAGAACTGCTCATTTTTCTTTTTCAATGCAGTTTGAGGCGATGTATCGTAATGGAACCCATTTGCGTTTAAATCTTATACGCTCTTACATAGGTGCATTGTAAATAATAAATATTTAAATAACTTTTAAATTATTTTATTTTATTCTTATTTTTAATATTATTGTGATTATTAAATTAAACTTTTTTTTTTGTAATTAATTTACAAATGAAAGGTTTTTGCTATAACAAATTATGATGTTGTTGTAATTCTTAACTTTATAATGTATGAACTTTTTAATATTATATTATTGTTAGACCAGGTATTAAATTATCTTCGTAATTAAAAACAAAGACAATAACTTTTCTTTTCAATCTTTTTGAATCGATATCATCTTGCCTTATAGGGAAAGATTATTTTTATAAATTGCATATATATTGAAAAATAAAAAAGATGAGTTTCAGATTCGCGTAACTTTCAATCATTTTTGCAATCGAATATCATTGCGTTAGGTGAACTTTTAAGAAACTTAACCCTTTTCCACACAGGGGATAAAAAAGTGTTATAAGTTATTGATAATATATATATATCTATATATATATATAATATATATGTATATATTATATATGATATATATATAGTAAATATATATTATATATATTATTATATATTAGTATACTATTATATATATATATATATATTAGTATACTATAAACAGTACTACTCATACATATTATATATCTATAGATATAATATAATATATTTATCTAAATTATCATCAAAACGCCGATCAACCATTATGCGTACAAGCCATACAACAATTTCAGTTCTTTCTTAATTCAAAAGAGCTCTACCCAAATTCTTCCGAGATAGCATTTAAAAAATAAAGCAACCTTATAACCTGAAATAGAAACAACTTAATTAACACTAACTGCTCTCAGAAAAATTAATTATTCGAATTCTCTAGAAACGAAACAACAAGATTAACGCCCATAAACACCCAGATCACGAATATTTAACGAATAGCACTTGCTTCGAATAACTTTACCAGACTTTCTTCAAACAAGACATTTCCTACAACGACGATTCACCTTAGAGAGATGTGGAAACAAATAAAAACTATTACTGGCAAAAATCCACAAATATATAAACGCACACTCCGTATGAGGTGGCCCCAATATCAACAAATAGTCCTCGGAGCGAAACAGTACACCCAATCTATATCTGCTCAGCAGCCAACAAAGATCACGCAACCATTCTTACAAATCACTTTCGCAAGCTGCGTAAAGCCACACCCTCAAACAGGAAAATCATCAAAGTTTCTTGAAAAATATAAAAACTAACTTTTATCCAAACAAAGCAGTTGAAGCATTAACCAACTTAGATAAATTACAAATTCTTAAAAACTTATGTAATGGACAGGACGAACATTCAAACCAAACACCTCAACGACTAGGGACACAGCTTTAATTAATCAATTAGCACAAATATACAAGGTTCTACCAAGCCTAAATTTCGTTCACCCTTGCTGAGAAAAATTCTTCTCTTATACACAATACTTAAGTAGTAAAAAGATCCTCTGCCGCTTACATATTCCCTATTTTTCTATTTATACATAGGAATTACTAGAAAAAACATAAGCTAACAAAAAATAACATCATACATCACACAACACCAAATTCTTAACACGGCTTCACAAAACAATTTCAATCACAACCGCACTATAACATCATTCACCCACATACAACGGCGTAAACCAAAAGCCCACTCACAAAACATAATTCATAGCAATCGACATTAACAAGCCTTTGTGCGACAGTACATAAAAATTAACTTAAATCATAAAATAACAAATATACTAACCGAAAAATGGATTTCCAATTCTATCAGAAGAAATAGCACATACAAACAACATACAAAATCGAACAGTAAACATCAACGACGGAGTTAACCCGAAGGGCAATCCTATCGCTCCACTTTTATTCAACATTATTCACAAACTTGACTCACACAACCACAAAGCGACCACATAAAACAAAAAACCTAGAGTGACGCGAATTACCATAGCCCTTTACCACCAGATACTTACAACACTGCGCATAAACCCGACGCGCATACATCAATTCAACTTTCAAAATGGCTACAGGAAAAGAGAATGTCAGCACTCACCAAACAATCAGCATACATTTAATCACCATGACCGTAATGCTTGGCAGCAATCCCCTACGTCTTCTTAAATAACTTTGCCTTCCCCATCAACAAAAATTCCCAAAATCTCAGGAAGCAACACTTGAACGCCATCTCACTTTACAGAAACACACAGACGAAGATAAATACTTAGTCCGAAAACAGGAAACTATGAACATATTAGACCATCACCGGACAGACTTCACAAACAACAAAATACTCACCACCTTATACAAAATACATTCGTCGACCCTAACTATGGCCTCTCAACTTGGAAACCAATTAGCTGACTGAAGAATAACAAAAAGAAACTCCAATCACACAACAAAAGACTACGAATTAAAAGGACTGTACACGTTTCACACTACCACAGCCAACAACCTGTATGGAAGAACTAAATACTACCATAGAATAACACAATGCACATGAAGGCAATGATTCTTTGCAGAAACCCAAATTACCCCACATATGCCACATGCCTTAACCAACGCCACCACCACAGATAAACTACCTCCTTCGTTCCAGCTCTATTTCAAAACCAAATTGCTGAACAACATTCCACCGACCACCAAACACCACATACACAAACAATTCAACAGACAATAGTAGAAACTACCTAGAGTAGACACAAAACATTTATTAACACAAACATCCACCCAAAAATATAGCACCAGAATTC
Organism: Trachelipus rathkii; assembly: GCA_015478945.1. NCBI lineage: Eukaryota > Metazoa > Arthropoda > Malacostraca > Isopoda > Trachelipodidae > Trachelipus > Trachelipus rathkii. The sequence goes on along the minus strand of JABUQX010027726.1, from coordinate 43,194 downwards.
AATTCCTACCAAGAATAGTCAGTCATCCTTGGCCAACTTAAGATGCGGCCACCGACCAAACTTGCAATACTACAAACACAGATTCAACCTCAACAGACCTTTACAAAAATCTGTAGGAAAAACTGTAACCGTCCCGGAAAACATCCTTTTCTACTCGTTGTACTATATTAATTCCTAAACCAGGGGCAATCTGAAACATTTTCAACACTGAGAGATCCTGGGAGGACGCCGGTTGCGGCGGCGGGGTATTTGGACAAGCTAATGGCCTCTCGATAAAAGGGGTGGTCAGGGTGAGAGTAAGGTAAGGTAAGTATATATTATATATTAATATAATATATATATATTATATATATATATATATATAATATAATATAATATTTTATTATATATTATATATATTTGTATTATATATTTATTTTATAAATTCACTATATATATATACAGTATATATAATTATTTATATATATTATATATATATATTATATCATATTTTATATTATTATTAATAAATATATTATTATATAAATATATATTAATTATTTTATATTTTATTTATTGCCCTGGAACTCCCCTTTTATGGGAGCCATGGCCATTTCAGGAATCCTGTACTCACCGGGCGGGGGCACAGGTCATTGAGGGGGTGATTTGTGGTATTGTTATTTATAGGTGTTGATGGTTGGGGATTTCAGGAGTAGGTAGGTGTTACAGAAGTTTTGGCTCTGTCGAGATCTCTGGACAGAGTGGAGTAGAGTGTGTGAGGTTGGAAGTATATTGTATATATTACTTTGAAGGTTTGGGCGATGTCCGGATCTAATCTGGAGAGAGATATATTTTGTGTCTTTCGTTGGGTAGTAGGTTTGTGAAGGGGAGATTTCGGGGGGGTCAGTGGTTATGTGAGGTTTTTGAGTAGACGGTTTTGTTGATGATATCGTGATTTGTGTAGAAATATGATATGACGGAGAATGGAATATTGATTTGTTTTAGGGGTGTTATTTGGGGGAGGGGGAGGGGATGTTTCTGAAGGAGTTCGCCGATAATAGAGGGGCTGCGGGAAGGAGGAGGGGGATTTCATTCGACTAGTGGTGTTGTTGTTCGAAGTAGTTATGCATAAGGGGTGGGAGGAGTCGGAGAGTCCTTGCATTAAATTGCGTTCCATATAATATCAGATGGTCGAGATTGTAGAATTTGTATAGTTTATTCGTGCAGATGCTTGATAGAAGTGGTTTTCAGGCAACCGGTCTATTTGAAACATAGGGCAGTTGTTTTTGTATTTTTTTGCCAGTTTCCTATTGGGGTGGGGAGGTTAGCGGTACGAATGTTGACCATAGTTTATTGCAAGTTATTTGTTAAGAGTGTTTGTATGTTAGATAGTGTGGATGTATTCTTGCTGACAAATTTGGATGTGTTGGAAATAGGGTTAGGATACGTTCAATTTTCATGTTATGCTGTGCTTATGTGTTTTGGATGTGTGGTGTAAAGGTGAGTGAGATGATCGAAGGTCTATTCGAGGTATTTGGGTGTTTTGTTTATGGGAATGATGGAGTTGCTTGGAGTCTATTGTGGGGGAGTGATGATTTCGTCTGTCAGTGGTTGATTAAGGAAATAGATGATTCTCGTGCAGGGCTGACATTCTATGTATGTCAGCATCTCTAGGTGATTTTGTAAGTCTGGGGTGAGAATCGTGGCAGTGGTCTGAAGGGTGGATATGTTTATAGCTTATGTCGTCAGCGTAGGGGTATATATTTTTGAGTTAGCGAGATGAGGGGTAGGAGGTCCTCTGGTAGTAAATAGGTTGAACAGAAATGGACAGGATGGCTCCTTGGGGGACTCCATTTTCTTACTTCATGTTTTTGGTTTTGGGTTTCTTGATACTGGGCTGGGGTCTGTATGAATTAAGATACCAAATTTTTGTATGGTAGTTTGTTATGTAGGGTGACGTTAGAATTTTGGATAAGTTATGTGTCGGGTTTGGTGGTCAAAAGCTTTAATGATTGTATATCGAGCTGGGATAGTTTCTGTGAGAAGATGTTCTTATTTAGGTCCATTTTACGATGTGTTTTGTTGTAATGTATAGTTAGGATTGCTGTGTAGAATAAGATTTTTTAAGCTGTGTTGATGTTTGGGGAGTGGTTTGAATTTTGTGAGTTGATTTTCTCATGAAGTTCATAGTGATAGGAGAAGGGATTATGGAAGGCCGGTTATGAAGATGAGAGTTGGGATCTTTTCTGGGTTTTAATTTAGGAATGATGATTGGTTTTTTGCCCGGTGTATGGAAGGGATGTGTGAGAGACAGAATTTAGTGAAGATATCATGGATGCGAAATGATTGGTAGTTGCTCAAAGTGTTTTATATAGGAATGAAAGATTATTGTTCAGTCGTGGCAGGGGACTTTTTTAGGGTTTTGATGAGTTTATTTATATATTTTGGCGTGATGAATGGGGGAGTCCCGAGTTGACTCTAATTTGTGTTCTTTTGAGTTTTGCGTATTATTCTTCTTTATTTGCTGTGGTGGGTTATTTGATATGTGGAAATTAAGTGTTGTGCGAGGATTGTTGCAGTGTTTGTTTTGGGAGGGGAGGGAGTTTGTTGTTCCTTTATGGCTTCATTTGTGAGGTGAGGGTGTTATTTTCTGCGAGTGCGAAAGACGTTTGTATTATCTGCCACGTTTTTTATCTTCGAGGTCCAATGCTGTCCTATTAGGGGTTGACTTGAATTTTTTCTGATTTGTGGGTGAAAATTAAATTGGTGATCTGTGTGTTTAAGGAATTTATTTGTGCGGTCAGTTCTGGGGTATATATTCGTTGTTGTCGGTTTGTTTGTTCTTGTGTTTATTACGTTACAGATTTCGGGGGTGAAGTGAGGGGTGGTAGTGTTTTCTGTGCTTTTTGGTATGTAAGATTGGAAAGGGGATTCTAGGACTTTCTGGTGAGTTATTTATGATTTGTATGTAGAGAGTGGAGTTTGTGTTTTGGGGTGTGGGTAGGTTGGGATTCAATGTGTGGGTAGAAGTCTCCCAATTGCTTTTTTGTAGTTTGTGAATGTTCGTGGTTACTTGGGTATGGTAATTTTTGTTGACTTGATAGGTGATATTATTTGGGATGATTGTCTGTGAGAGATCAATTTGTGTTCATATTCCATGGTGATGTTGGTGTAGAGGATGGAGGAAAAGTTATGTCAGGGATGTCTTGCTTTGA
>JABUQX010027726.1:0-15000 GCA_015478945.1 Trachelipus rathkii | reverse complement strand
GGCCAATCTTATTCATCCGCGATCTGAAAAATTCTCTTTGTTACTAATTTTGAGAGAAATTGTGAAATTTTTTTTCCAGTGAATAATGGATTGTCTAATAAATACATATCATAAATATTTTAAATACATAATAAAAATAACTAATCCTTTAAGAAAAATCCCTAGTATAAATGTGAATAAGGTGATAATAATAGTATTAATTTAAGAGTCTAAAATAATACAATGAAGGTATATACAATATAATATTTATAAAACAATTATTTTCAAGTTCACATATAAGTTAAAAAATATATAACCTCAAATTAATGAACAAACTATTAAATTATAAAACTTAGATTATTTATAAATAACACTTGGAAGATTTAATTATTGGAATAATATTTATCTGAAGTATAATCATGTATGATCCTCAAAGGACACTTGAATAAAAGTAACACTTATAAACACCTTCATCATATTTACCACATCTAATAAACCTATATATTATAAAAAAATCGGATTTTATCACTATTTTTATATATTATTCCACAACTAAATATTATGAGATCAGTAATAAGGTATAAGTAAAGAACTTTACCTAAATTATAATTATAGTACAATATTAATAATCTATATTACTGAGCTACTAACTGTACTCAAAAAGATTATAGAAAGTTCAAACATAAAGGGTTTCAAATAATAATGGACATTGTGTAGACCTTATCATAATCAATTGTAAATTAAAAAATCATTATATAAATAGGATTAGTAGGGCTTTCATTGTATCACTTATTTGTATAGATTTGCTTCTTTATACATTCTCATGATTATCTTATCTATATATTGGAATAAATAAAATTTCTTTCTGAGGTACATATTCTATATTTCTAGTTCCTAATACATCTATCTTCTATCTATCTATCTATCTGATCTATATACCTATCTATTCTGGAATGAGTCTATGCCTTTAGTAAGTATAAAACATTATCTATTAATACTAATGTGTAAATATCTGTGTGTAAAGAATATTATATTTTCTTACAGAAATATGTGAAAAGTTATATACATCTAATCATTATTACTATTCTAATCTTATTTCTATGATTTCAATAAGTGATACTAGGTTAAACAAAATAAAAAAGCATGATCTTATAGTCTTTTACACATACTAATAAATAATTAAACTTAATCAATTCTAAATCTAACGAAAACTAGCATATAATCTTTCTCCCACTCTCTAATCTCCTGACGTATACTTATTTACTAGTGCATACTATCTCTATTGTGCCTGATTTTCTATCTTAGCTATTCTATCATGGCGTAAAATCTTACAATCTATTTCTAGTTCTATCTTATAAGTGAAGTCTTGATTATACTTATTCTAAATTCTATAGCTAAAATCATACTACTGAATTTCTCAACACATTTTATACCTTTTACTCAAAATGTTTAATTTTTATATTTAAAAATAGTTAAAATTTACCATATACCTCAATGGCCCTAAATCGCAACGACGCACAGTTGCTGACGCGGCTTACGACTTGTAGGTGTTAAAAGTATATAATCACCTTGGATACCTTAGATATCTCCAGTAAACTCACACTCTCCCACTATGAGAAACATTATATCATCCCCTGTGCACGTTATTATATAACCGCCCCTCATAATACTTATTATACCTATCTTTTTCATCTTCCCATAACTCCTAAATATTCCCATTTTATATGCGTACATCACGTTTCTTTATGTGATTGTCAAACATAAAATGAACCAATTTTATTTTAATAACTGTTCTATTAGTGATGTCACACGTTGTATATAAGAGTAGATATACTATACTATGATATCTACTTCAGCACACCTTAAGTGGACATCTACATTAATTAAGTTTTTTATCGAATAGCTAATCTAAATTAATCAATATATGGAGTGTATGGGTCGTTAAAATATTTGTTTAACCTCATTTAATTTTAAAAACAAACACTCATAGTTGGTAATATATACAGGAATTATTCAAATAATAAAACAAGATTTTTTAGAAATATATTAATATATATACCTTTATATAAAGCATTCAATGTTGGATAAGCAAAGTATGTGGCAGTGAAAAGTTCGAAGCTACATGAATGTGGTTTATTTTTTACAAACTCTAATCTTATGAATTCACACACAACACAATAATTTCCCGTAATATATTTATACCTCACTTTAATATATAAAATCATAGATTTATATCTAACAATAAGGTCGTAGAATTTAACCCTGAATGCTTCCTTATATTAATAATATATTATATATTTCAACAAATAAGGTACTTGATAAATTAATCTGTGTTATATTATAGAATAAACCTATATTAATTTAACTTAATACAACAATATGGTCGAAATTTAACCTTTATATAAAACCTTTAATATTATATTTATTTAAAATATAATATAATACAATATAATAGTAATATATAGACCTATTTATAAACTTTCTGTAAAAACCTTATATTTTATTATATTATATTTATTAATCTTTTATATTTTTTTAGTATATATTATTATTACCTTTATTAAATTCAATATACACTTATCACTCATACAGGAATCTAACCTCAGTTATATAGAGGTATAGAAGTGTTCTTTATCAATATTTCAAATAATTTATATATAATTATTAATATTAATATTTCAAAATCATGCACAAATCATTATTTTTTCTTAGTTAGGACAGTTAATTCGGACATATATATACATAACTGACTTATTTATTTAATATTATTATTATATTTTTTTTTTTGATCGTGAGTTCACTAATATAAATTAAATATTATGTATTATATATATAGCTCAAAAGAGTTATTATTTGCTAAAATTATTAATTAGTAGTTAATAATTTATTATTTCGAATTTGGGGTGTGCCAAACAATATTCAGAGATAAAGCTCTAAACCTTAAGAATCTCATATCATGCTCAAAGACTTATCTTCATTTGCACCTTTTATTTCCTTTAATAAATCGTTGTATAAGTGCAATATTAAATAAATATAAGATGCCTTTTAAATGTATTTTACTAAGTGTGTTTGGAAGTATCTTTGTTGAGATGTAAATTGTAATATATATTTATCTTATTAAGATAACCATATAACGCCTATATACGTCTTAAATTATCTGTTTATATATGTATATAAATATCACTTAGAATAAGTAAGTTATCGTACAATCCCTTCAAAATTTAATGAAAATAGTTAATAATTTAATGAATTATGAGCTAAATTTTTTATAATCAATCTACGTTTATGTAATTATTATGAATATAAATTAATTATTATGATATATTAAAGTATTTTATTATAATTCATTATAATCCTCATATTATTTAGTAAATATTAATTTATAATATATACTCATTTGGAATATTATAACGGTTGTTATTTGGATTTTTCATATGAAATGTTTACAGTGTGATTATGTTTGTGGTGAGTCGCTGTATGTCACACATCAGTGATATTAGTATATTGTGAAATTAAATTAATTCTATTCATTTAAGTTATCTATTAATATTATTATTTATAATATTATTATTTTATTATTATTCTATTATATTCATTATTTTTAATTATATTCAATTATTGTTAATATTTATTGCATTAATAAAGCACGTAGTGATTACATTTACTGAATATTAGAACCAGTTTTAGAACTTTTAAAAAAATAAGCACAACAAAAAAACACAATCAGGACTTGTGATCCTACTTGGAAATTCCATTTGGGGAAGAGTCTAAAAATAAAAATCTATAGGTGGAACCCCACTTATTTTCCTCATTATAGTAACTTAACCAGTACGGCTTCCAGAGGTATGGAGTATTATGAAATATTATTTCGTGAAAATTAGATAATTTTAATATACAATATCTGGTTTTCCTTAATATTTCGAGTAGATATTTTTAATGCTTAATATTAAAATCAAAATTAATTAATGATGATGGAACCTTATGATAAATTCTTTATTTAATATACAATTTTTAACTTCTCTCTTTAAGTTTTACCTGCTACTAATCTTTTGCATTAATTCCTATTCACTGATGATGATACCAGTTATTATAAATAACACAGAGATATAAATAATTTTATATCCGTTCTAATTTCTGATTCTATGATCTTTGTTGACTCTTTCTTCTCGGTTATTCCTTTTACATTGTTTTGTTTTTTTGTCTCCTATTTTTTGCAAATTAATTTTCCGGGCGACATTATTACATAAAAAACGATTCCTTCACAAAAAAACGCTTTCTCATCGGTGAGTTTTAAAATATAATTGGTCTTATGAATATACCTCTGCATTATTAAAATTATACTTCCATTTTCTTTTCTCTCGAGTGTTAATAAGGCTTATAATATATACCATTTATTATATATTTTATATTTTAAAAAAAATTATTCCAACTTCCTATTTACATCTTCTACTCTATACATCTATTATCCTATTACTATAAATAATATTTTCAAACAACGAAGTAATGATTGATACTTTCTTTATTATGAGCAATTTTTTTGCTTAGCATTCTTATTGGTTGAACAGATTTTACTAAATTTATTCAATCTATATTCAATATTGGATCTCTTCTATATTTATAAATTGGTTTATACAATTTCTTCTATTAGGATGAGCCAATTTTTTGTGAGAAACATTGGAGCATTTCTCATTTAGGTGTAGGGTAGGAAATAATTTTAAATATCTTTACGGTGTTTTAAAAACATTTGTTGAAGGGGGCAATACTACGCGAATATCTTATTTAATTTTCCTAATATATATATATATTAATATTTATATATTTGATTATTTATTAAATATAATATAATTAAACCATAAACAAATAAAAAATAATAATTAAATATAATTTGATGATGAGAAATAATGATGTTTTTTGATACAAAGATATTTAAAGAAAGTTCAAATTCTTGTTGAAGTTAATATATATATTATAATATATATATATATATTAATATATTAATAATATATTATTTTCAGTATATATTATATAATATATTAATATATTATATAATAATATATATTATATAATATATATATTATAATATATATATAATATATATATATTAATATAAATATATATAATTAATATATATATATAATATATATATATATTAATATATATTATTATTAATATTAATTATATTATATAATAAATTATTAATATATATATAATATAATATAATATTATAGTAGATATATATTTTATATATTATTAATTATATATATAATTAATAAATATAATTTATATAATTTATAATTGTTTATATTAAAAAAAAAGAATATATATTATATTATATTACATTTATTTGATATATATTATTATATATATAAATATACATATATCTATGTATATTTATATATATAATAATATACCATAAACTACTATCACTAATTATTATTCTACACATTATTATAGTTTTATAATAGATATATTTTTAATTTGACACATATCTCTTGAACAAAAAACTTTTTTTTTCCAAATGTTCACTTAATTTAATACTAAATTAGGGTTTGCCGGAGCACTGAATTAATTTTGCTGCTACCGCACCTCACCCCTTAATACCTAATATAATAAGAGTAAAGCGCACCTAACGTACACCGCAAAATCCGAGCACCAGCAATATATATATTATATTACAAATATACGCAATGTCATATAATAATTACACTATAGCTAATCCGCACCTCATTGAGCATACCTCATACCGCATACCAGCATAATTCACATTATATATTATAGTATACCTCTTAATGTTTATCTATAATTATGCAGTACAACACCGCACTTCACCTAATAGTATGAGTACACTCCTAGCTCAATACATCGCTCAACTTATATATATTATAATAACTAATCACCTATACACTATAGGAATTTATGCGTGAGGCGGTCTTACTGAGCAAATTATACCAAAATAATGTTGCATCACTCATAACTGGAGGTAGTACTAACCGCAAATATACCGCAATTCGGCAGTCCAGTACACTACTGCATCCATGAGTCACCGACAGTATATACCGATACTAAGCACAACTGGTGAGTCGGTCAACACCCATTCTTAAACTATTATTTTTTGTCTGCTCTCTACTACATTAAACAATTCATTACACACATAATGAATTATTCAAATTACTAATTATAATTTAAATACAAAAATTAATTAATACCAAAATTATATCGTACTTTGCAAAAATTAACAAGGAACAAAAATCTGAAATTATAAGATATAATTAGAAATATATTCCCATAAATAGCCTATTATGTACAAGGTATTATAGCTATACATAGTTAAATATATTACATAATAATATTAATAATAATAAAATTAAAAATATATAATATATAATAAATTAATAATAATAATTAATAATTAAATAATAAATAATATAATATAATAAATAATAATATAATATAATTATATATATAATGATTCATTTAATAATTTAATTAAATTTTAATGATAATCATTTATAATAGATTTAATGAATATTATATAAATTAATAATAATATATAAATAATATACAGTATGATTTATCCATACATAGTTCATATATAACTAACAGATACATTATAACTAGTATGCACTAAAATTAATATTAATAAACATTTATATTAACTATAAATATATTATATAATATATAATAATATTAATATTATATAATATATAATATTTATATATATATATATTAATTATATATATAATATAATATATTAAATATATATATTTATAATTATATATATATATATATTATATATTATTATATATAATATATATATTATAATATTATATATAATTATATATATATATATTAATAATATATATTAATATAAATATATATTATACATATATATATATTTAATATATATATATATATATATATATATATATATAAGGTTTATTAAATATATGCAATATATTCATACCAAATATTGTAGCTATCGTGACTACTTAAATAATAAATATTTTTTAGGGACTCTTGGTAAACTAAGACTTTTAATATATTAATTGACTGAATACTTAAATTAATAAATAAATAAGTAATAAATAGCATAATATTTTTATTATATTACTCCATATATGCCTTAGTATTTAAATAAAAGCTTATAAATAATTAATTATTATATAATTATATATTATAATATATATATTATATTATATTATATTAATAAATATTATATATTAATATATATAATATTATAATTAATAAATTATTAATAATATATATATTTAATATATATTATATATATATATATTAATTATAATATATTTAATTAATATATATATATAAATTATTAATTATTATATTATTAATATATACTACATATATAACTATCACTTTTATGTTTTTATTATCAATATTATTTATTTAATCTCTAATACTCCAAGGAATGTATGGTATATAGTGAACAAAGTGAATGAGAGTTACTGTTTATTAATTTGGGCCCAGTAATCTTTACTTCTCCTATATGGCCCTAAGAAACTTCTATAATCCTAGAGTAAACTATTATATATACTATATACTTAATAATATATATGAAAACTTAATTTTCATCGGCTACAAAATGATATTGGCTCGAACTTAGTGGACTAAGTTCCCTTAGAGTTAAAATCACTCAGTTTAGGACTATCTAATAACCCTTTTACATGAGAAACTACATCTTTTATTTCTAATTTTGGCCCAAATAAATATTTGTTCTCATTGCATATATAGAGCTTTTCAAGACGATAAGTGAATTCTAGAAGTCGCAAAGGATACTATTACCCTAAATTAGCTGGTCCTCATGAGTTTATACTAAAGTATGCACATAAAAAAAGTAAAAGTACCACGCGAGTTGCTAACTGCTGTCCGTCCCTAAATAACTAATACAAAGAATAGAAGTCTTCTTTTTGATCCGACCTTCTAGTAAATCCAAAATCTTCTTATAATAAGCTATTCCAACTATATCTCACTAGAATGCTGCAGGATACATTATGATTAAACATTACTGTATAGAAGCAAATGAAAGGATTACTTATTCATATGCTCGATGATCACACACAGATTAGCGAAGTAAAGAAATCAAATATTAGGATAAGTTATTTTTTTATTTTATTTCTGACACTCCAAACCTGAACATAATAATAAAATTATTTTGAAAGCTGATCAAACCTATTTTATTTTGAGTGAAGTATAATAAGAAGATAAAACTTGTATAGATTTGAAATATATTTTGTGCTACGAGTATCTTCATTGATAATTATTATATATTTATATACTTAGTATATATACATTTAATGCAAAAATATTAAATTTCTCTATTGTTGATTTCTATTTTGATTTAAAAATTTTTAAACTTTCATAAAAATGTTTCATTAATTTTGGTGCAAAATCATAAGAAAGACTTTTTTTTTTATAATCCGTCCAGTGGTGTACAATTCTCAGTCACAAATATTAGTCTTCATCGCAGCCTTACCTCCGTATACTCCGATAAAAACCATGTAACATGCCTTTCTGGGAGTAAATCTTACTCACTTATTCAGCCCATCTTATCTCGATTCCATTCTCTAAGAATGCCTTCTCATTTTTCTCCTCACCTGTACTTGTTATAGGTACTATACGTCCATCTCCGACGGCAAGATCAGATCATATATATATTATAGGTTGATAGTAGCACACTCTAATGAGAGAGACGTTGATCAGTAAAATTATTATCGAAAGAGGTGGAGTGGCACATATATATATATATAATATTATATACTATATATATATATATATATATATATATATATATTATATATATATATATATTATTAAATATCTACATGGTTCAGGAGATGTGGTTTTACTGCATAAACAACCATATATTTTTATAAGAGTTCACAAATAAATGTTTTTTTTAAAACAGAAAAACTAATAAACCGTTGTATTTGATTGTTTTGTTTATTTTTGTTTTTTTTTATTTGTTTTTTTTTTACCTTTAAAATTAATACTCCAAATTAATTTATTAGGCAGAGATGTAAGTATTTACAACTTTTTCTTGCAATGCCTTTACAAAACCAAGATGAAAAGAACTAATACTTTACTGAGTGAGGTTTGAATTTGCACCTGCATTGGCAGTACCAAGAGAATACTCGGTTAGGCACGAATATCTCAAAGCAGAATTTAATTTAAGCAAAGATTTTCTTAACTTTTCTCCAAAATATCATTTAGGGCATATATATATATATATTATAATATATATATATATATAATATAATATTATATTACTCTTATATATATAAATATATTATATATATAATATAATACTAATATATCTATATAGATCTAATATTAATTATAAATCGCGGGATTTCGGATCCTTTTGAAACCAAAACTGAAAAATCTTAGTCTATAGGTTATTTATGTTGGCTCTTATCAAAAATCCAAAAATTAGTGCTCTTATAACATCTTTTCATACCTGAATGACAAAGAGATTATTTTAATAAAAAGGCTTTTTCTTCATAGAAAATGCGGTCATCTTCCGTCCTCCACTCACACTATTCGACTCCCTTTGCAATTTAAAATGTCAAAGTCTAACTTTTCTTCTTTATTCCTCCTCCCTCCTTTTGTATTCTTCAGGTAATACTGGCTGTCTTAAGCTTCTGATAAAGCTGAACGTTATGCTCAAATTTTTTCCCTCTATTCCACTCCATAACGTTCCTGAGTTGTTTTCCTTCTCCGCTCTTTCTTTCAAAACAGGTCTGCATTTAAATGTTTTATTATCTCACTTATTCTTCTGAACTTTACATTAAGAAAGGCGGAGAGGTGCTTGAAGTTATTCTCCTTCAGATGGTCCTCAAAAACTTTATGTTTCTGTGCTGCCCCGGTCCCTTGGAAACTGTTTTCTCACTGCTGTCAATATCGCATTCCCTGCGGAAAGAATGCATTCATCTACATTTTGCTATGAGAGCGAACTCCATTTACCATCCAACTTTACATTCTCTATAGCGTTTACACCTCTTTGATATCCTAAATGTTTTGCTGAATTCTAAAATTCCTAACAAGAAAGATTTTAAAATCCCGTCTAGCTTAAATCTTTAATTATTTCCTATTGCCAGATGGGGCTTTGTACAAGGAGATCTGACTGGTTTTTACTTCTCTTCCTTTCTTTCACGATTAATTGGTCATCTGTTCTTCCAGCAATCTCGGTAAACTTTTTTCTGTGGCGTTCAGAGATATCGAATGCTTCGCACAAAACCCTGCACAGAAACTTTAATTTTCTAAGCTTCCACATTGGTATTTATTCCTTCTCTCTTTTGCAACATTCTCTGTGACTTCCGGTTTAGTCGTTCTATTTCTGCTATGTGTAATAGCCACCATTTGTCCTCTTAATTATCCATGGTGGTTGTTTGATATATGCATTCAGAATTACTGTTCTAGAATTCTCCAACTTTTTGTGTTTTTATGCACTACAAGTGAATTCTTTATATGTTTACTGTGAGTGGTATTAATTTTGCAATTAGAAAGTTCTAGTCCAACTGGAGCTTTGAGGGAATTCGGGGCTGCATCAGAGCTCTCTCAGACTTAAATATTAGGAAACTACGCACACTTATCAATTTAAACGGCGATATAAAATTATTCTCTTCGCCTCTTATTAACATCTCCTCTCTTCTCTATCCTCTCTTTCGAATACACTACTCATTTACAGCAAAATTAATGAGTCGCTAGGAATTGTAAGCCATTTGAAGCAAACAGATCCTATGTTCTTTCTTGTATCTAATCGTCTCTCTTCTCTCTCTCGTTCTAAAAGAATCTCCAGAGCTCCTTTTCAATGCCTCTTATTACTCGCATTTTCATCTATTCTACTCTACACATAACTTCGCACACAAAACTATTACATATTTCCTTTGAAACCACAACTACACCCTTCTTCTGTTCTTACATATCCTTCAATATTTTCTTGTTCTCGTGACCTTCTTTTTGAGAATTATCACATTCGCGTTCCTTTTTCTAAACAACTTTTTAAGCCCCGCAAATTATTGTTTCCTGAGAAGTTCAGTTTCCGGCAATATTTTCAACACCTTAGTTGCAGCTCTGCATAGGACATTTTCTCCCTTGTTAGAAGTATAATGCATATTGTATCTGGGTGGGTTTTCTTCCTAACATATTGCCTCTCCCTTGATAAGTTAAGTCCAGGCTTGGCGACTGTCCCTTAATTCTCCTAATCTTATTAACTCTCTCACACATCTTTTCTTAAGCCTTCGATCTGTTTGCATTACTCTCCTTATCTATTGTTACTTTTTAGATCTTAGATTGTTTAGAAGGAAGTTCTGAGACACTCGTACGTGACAATCTTAAGTTTTTGTCAGGTCCAACTCTCTTGAAACCCAAACTTATGCTATGCTTCAATCTTAACATTATCCCACTGGGTAAGTCTGGAACACACACATATTATCATATTTTCCAGCATTCTCTTTTGCTTTACACACATTTTCCAAGCCGCTGATATCAAAAGCACTGTCAGGCTTTATATCTTGTCCTTGGTTTCATTTTCAAAAACTTCTTCTCCTTCGAATCTCAAGAATTGTAACCTCTGCCGTTACCACTGCGAATTACTATATAAGCAATTATTATATATATTATATATATATATTATATACTATATAATCTATATATAATATATAAAATGCATAATAATTTTTTTTTTTTTTTATTGACCGACCTGTCAGAGCCCCTCTTATTTGGGGGGTCCATATCATCTCCAGAAACCAAGCAACCTCCACGTGACAGTAAAGCATAATAATAAAAAAATAGATGGGTCTCTCAAGAGAATGATCTGAATAGAGTATTCTGTAGGAAGTGAGTGGGGGTTACTTAGAAGTAAGGTAATGTCGATTGTTTAGCTCTTTGGCTCTGCGACAGAGTGGAGATGGTAGCGTCTGGAGTAAAACCTTGTGTTGAACTAACTGAGATCCGGCTGATGCCCGGTATCTTAATTTGGGAGTGAGATTTGTATATTTTGTGTTTCTATTGATATTCAAGTGGGTATGTTTTTACGAGGTGATTTTTGTGGGCATTTGTGTGAGCTATTTTGTGTTAAGTTGTGTGGTGGTGCAATGTTTTGAGATGATGTGTTGTTTTAGGAGAGAGGATGTTCTAAGTTGTTCGACGTACGTAAGAAGGGCAAGCGGAAGAGGGAGGGGATTTTAAAAGGTGTATAGTGTGATTGTAGGTAGTTGTGGCATGGGTGGGTCGGGTTGAGAGCCTTGGCATAGATTTGTGTTCCTATCATGTCCAGATTAATCTTGAATGGGGAGAATTTTTTTTGTTTCATCGTGTAGATGTTGAATTGGGGTGGTTTTCAGATGTGATAGTTCGAAGGGCATTATTTTGTATTCTTTGTATTTTTATTCTATGGATGAGGTTTGAGGGTACCAGACTGTTGTATTCATAGTTGATTGCAGTTCTTGAGATTGTTTTGTAATGTAGTTGTTTGTCAGTGTGGTGTTTCCATCGGTGAAACTGTAGGTTGAGATAGGTTCGTAGGACATTTAACTTTCTGTTTGCTGTATTTAATATGTTTTGAATGTGTGAGGTGTAAAGGTGAAGTGGGTGTCAAAGGTATATCCGAATAAATTGGCGTTTTACCATAGGGGGATGATGAATCAATTTAGAGTTACTCTGCGGTGTAATGATGATGGCGTCTGGTCAGTATGATCAAGGGTTATAGATGATTTTCGGACAGGTCTTACATTCTGATGGAAGACAGACCCAGCCTCTAGCATTTAGGTAAATTTGAGTATGAATTTGTAAGCGATGATATTGAGGGTCTGGTATGGTTTATGATATTCAATTTTTATAGGTTTATAAAGTTTTGAAATCTGGGGAATTATGAGCCTAGGGATCGTAGCTGTAAAGAGTTAGCCAGCGAATGGAGGAGAGATGGCTCCGAGGAACTCTCTATGTTTCCATTCCTTGTTTTAGGGTGTTGAGATTTGATTTTTGCTGGACGCGCTGTCTAATGCGTTTCAGATATGAAATTAGATAGCCATTTTTGTAATTGTTAGGAAAGGGTAATTCCAGATTTTTTGACAATGAGCTTATGTGTCCTGGGTATTTGTCTAAGGCTTTACTATGCCGATGCCAGGAGTATGGTTCTATAGCAGTGGTCCCCAAACTGTGAGTCACAAGCCCCGAAGGGGTTATGAGCCCTTTTTTTTTTTTTTTGTGTTTTGATGATATAAGGTTGGAACAATTAGTTTCAGATATATATCGAAGTTAATATATATATATATATAATATATATATATAATAATATATTATATATATTATATATATATATATATATATATATATATATATAAATATAATATATTAATTATATATAATATAAAATATTATATATATATATATATAATATATAAATAAATTAATATTAGTAAAAAAGAATAAGAGATTAATAAAAAATAGATAAGATTTAAAGAATAAAATATAATTTAACAACCTAGTCATTTTTATTGCTAAACTGGAAAAGGCCCTTTGTTAACCATGAATCGACCATGGCGATTTACTTGTGAACTTGTGGCAATATTCTGTTTCCCATCACTTCTTGGTCCTCTCGTGAGTCAGGTTGTGTTTTGTTCTTGGGGTTCATCTTTTTGAAGTGGTGTCGGACATAAGGCTGGCGTATAAGGGTACAACAAACTTAAAAACCAATGGATTTTTTGATGGACTGTATAGACACTGAAGACGGAAATTTTATATTATTAGGTGTGATTACATCTTATTAATTTAAATATGTCGAAGAAACGCACATACAGCGAGAGTTTTCTCAACTTTGGCTTTTTCCAGCCAGTTTTTTAATAATGGCGTTCAATTGCCCACAGTGTTTAAATTCTCGCAAAAGATGCTTGCTAATGACAGCATGAAGCCGTTCACAAAGATGAAGAGCATCTCAGAAATGTTCTCCGGAATTGGCCAAGCAACTATTTGTCATATTCATCAAAATTAAGAACCCAGCTAAAGCGGTAAGAATCTGATCATGGAACAGGATTCTTTCAACACTAAGATCTTCGAGGCCTCGTACAAGATCTCCCTACATTATAAGAGAAGCAGATAAGCTAAACACAGTTGGGAAAAGGACTGCGTAAATTTGCATACAAGGCTGCCGTACTTTCCTTGATCATACTTGTCACAGGCTTGATCAGATAATTTCTCGGACAACACAATTGCAGCGCATCGATAACATATCCAGGATATCAAAATTATAGAGAAATTCGAACATTCCTTCTTTGCAATGCAACTTGATGAGACAACAGACGTCGCACAGCTTTCACAACTTTTGGTTTATGCTCGCTTGTTTCGGAAAAAACGGATTGAGGAGGAGCTTCCTCTCTGCAGCCACTGATAACAACTACAAAGGCTGAAGATGTCATGAACATCGTTTCCAACTTCTTTCAAGGGAAAATCTTCGTGGAAACTTGGAGCTCCCAGTCATTCCTCGGCTTCAAGTCAGGATTTAAGACTCTGTTCAAGAAGAGAATCTGCTGTTAATTACAACACAGTGAGTGACCCCACAGTGAGGTTCTTATTAGAAGCCTCTAAGACGTTCCCTTCTGCCTCGAACTCACTGCTTCGCAACTGTGATCCCTCATGCGTCCTGGATTCAAGGGAGGAGACTCAACACTAAGGCTGTTTCGAATCATTGTGTAAGACAGGTTTTCTCCCACCAAGACTCATCTTCTACATATTGTTCGATGTTGTCAAAGGGCAAATATTCTTGAATTGCAGATATTTCTTGCAGCTCAAGGAAGGAGATGAAGCAATTTTTAAAGGCACATCGATATGTTTAAGTGTAACTTCTCCCCGCTAATTTGGAGAGTCTCCCGAAAGCTATTGAAACCGACTCAACCCGGCAACTACAGGCTCAGATACCACATAAATATGCACACAGTACTACCATCAAGCTAAGCCTCGAGAACTTGTTCTTTTGAAGGGAAAGTGAGAATGGGAAAGTAGTTG
>JABUQX010027725.1:0-19728 GCA_015478945.1 Trachelipus rathkii | reverse complement strand
AATGAACCTGCTCTACACTAATATTGAGTGTTTCCTCGAGCTTGTGACACTCTTTTGGCTAAGAGTTAGTTAGATGCTTGATGTATATCTATGAGACTGATATAAACTGCATTGATACCCGCCTAGGTTACGCAATTTCTGTTTTGTTTTTGTGTGACTAGTGTGACATTTTCTTTTTTCTGTTATCAGGTGATTTATAATTTACCATTAGGTTTGGTTGGTGTTCTAACATGGATGGGAAGTTGAGAAACTTAGCGTGTGAATATTGTCAGATGAGTGTGACTTCCGATGGGTGTGTGTTTTAGATATATTATATAAAGGTGGATTCATTAGTTCCTTCGCCGGTCCTTTTGTGGATATAGATGATGTGAGAGGTGATCTGGTGACTGCCGGATCTATTTTAGTGTGTTGGTATGTTGGCTATTCCTTGTGAGTAACAATCTGCTATTTTAGTTGCAATTTTTCATTAATATATATTTTCCTTGCAAAATAGGTGTTATAGTACATTTTACCTGCTATTATAAGTTCCGATAGCGTTCTGAGGGCATTTGATCAGAGCTTGGGAAGGAGAATTTATGGCTTTGTTTAGGCAATCGTTGTCACATTGGGTTATCTATGAAATAATTAGAAGTGTAGTAGTATTTTTGACTCTATAATCATCCATTACTTCCGTCTTTTTTGTATTTTTCTTATTTTGTTCACTATTTTATTAATTGTATTATTTTTTTTTTTTTTTTTATACATTTAAATTTGCTCTAAGGGCTCTTATTATATTTATAATTAGTGATATTTTTTATTGCAACGGGTAGCTTTTTGTTTATTTTGAGATAAAGGATTGCATTAGTATTAGCAGGTACGTGTGAAGTGGTACTTACTATGTAAGAAAATATTATATTTAGGTTTTTGCATTATGCTCTACCCTCTAACCTTCCAAGTTACTACTAATTGAATTAATTAATTATAGAATTTATAATAATAATATTAATTAATTTTAAATAATTTATATAATTAATAATTAATAGATAATAATATTAAAATATAATAATAAATTATTTTTATTATTTAAAACTTTTCTTCAGTGGAGAGAATATTAACGAGGTTTAATTATTTTATTATTAAAGAAAAACTTATATTTGATTAGGGATAAACCGTTTGCTGTCATTTCTGGGGGGGATTCTGTCATTTTTCTCCATGAGTTTGCTGGACTTTTCTATGATAGTCGTTTGAGCGACGTTTGAGGCAGATTTATTGCTAATTTCTGTTCATTTTAATAAATATGATAGTGGTGT
Source organism: Trachelipus rathkii (assembly GCA_015478945.1). Taxonomy (NCBI): domain Eukaryota; kingdom Metazoa; phylum Arthropoda; class Malacostraca; order Isopoda; family Trachelipodidae; genus Trachelipus; species Trachelipus rathkii. Next base: position 18,439 of record JABUQX010027725.1, on the reverse strand, counting down.
TTCTTCAGGGGTTTTGTCCAGCTTATTATCAAACTCTTTTTTAACTTTATTTTAACGAACTATCTCCTTTTTTCAACAACTAAAACTCTTGATGCTCGAAGATAAAACCCTTTCTTTGTACTCATTTCATTTTGAAGACCTCAATCAACATCAATTAACTCATATTATTCGGGTGGCCTTGAACCAACTAACCTCAGATCTTTCTAGAATTTTTAATTAGGGCAGTAGAAATTGTTGCTAGTTCTTGCCTCAAAAATCCCAATTTCTTCATCTTTCTACTCGACACAATTTTCCACACAATTGTAAAATCTTCTTCGGAAACAACCATACCAAATTATCTTTATTCTTTAATATTTCTTTTGGTTTTATATTTTTATATCGTGATCTAATATCATTTCTTTAACAAGGCTCTAAGAGGTTGATTGTTCTGAGGCCTCTTTGGGATTTGTTTTCGCCACCCAAGTTGCTTGTTCTTTAAGGAGAGTCGTTCGCCACTGTATGAAGTATGCCACATAAACCTGTGTGGTTGTGCGCACACAGGTCGCCTTGAGATGGTCCACTCCAAACCATTTTGACTTATTAACTCTCGTGCTCTCAAAAATTCTCTCTCAGTCTCTTCCGTCCCGTCGAATTATTCAATAACTCTTCTTCTACTATCGACATTACAAATAGACACTGTTCTTCTTAACTCTCTAGTCGTATACCTTCACCTGTGATGGCAGCTTGTGCGACTCGTTCTCCTACAGAGCATCATCATTTCTCTCTTCATCTCTCTTACCCCATATTTAACCACTAAGCTCAATCTTACATTCACTCCACTTTTAAATTCTGAACCACAGAAAACAAAAGTTCGAGACGTGGTTCGAGGCATGTTGGCCATAAAAGTAATCTTCTTTCTAGATTTTTCGCATCTCCTGTAGAAAGAAATTGGCAACCCTGTCGTCTTTTTCCACTGGAACAAATTTAGAAAAATATAAGTACATAATGTTCACTCTACATATTTATAAACATATCACAATTGTACACATCAATTTTTAAAATCTTGTAAAAAGAGATGATTATTTTCCATAATATTTGTCAAGGTTTTACTAATTGCAACACTGTGCAGTATTAGAGAACCAGACATAATACAAGTATTAAATAAATTTCACAAATGGTAATGACAATAAAAATACTTTGAATAATAATAGATAAGTAATCTAATAATAATAATATGAATTAATAATAATAATAATAATAATAATATAATAATATAATAATAATAATAATATAATTAGTGACAGAGAGGTTACTCAGGGTGTCAGATTTCAGATTTAGTGACAAATCTGGCAACCTGTTTATATTTTTGGCCCTTGAATACCGTAGGAATTTTTTGATTGCCTTGGGAATTTTTTTTCATTTTTGGCTTCTTTTTCTTTGGACATTTTGGAAAAAATGGTATTTTTTCGGAATATAATATATATTATATATATCTATATATATATTATATATATATATATATTTATATATATATATATATATATTATAAATATATATAATATATATATAGTATATATAGTATATATATATATATATATTATTTATATTATAATAATCTTATTGATAGTATATAGTATATAATATATATATTAGTATATATATATACTATATATATATATATATATATATATATATATATATATATATATTATATATATATATATATATAATATATATATATAATATATATTATATATATATATAATATTATTATCGTATATATTATATTCACGTATAGGCCCCGCAAGGCAACCAGTCCAGCCCCGCAAGATAGTAATATGGAGGGGTTCGTAGCTAACTGCTCAGTATGACTACTACTCTCCGGGGTTAGGCTTAATCCTATAGGCAAAATTGGAGGCGCGCTATGTGGTGAGTACTGTCGTCGTCAGCCGAGATTAGTGTCCGTGGGCCCCCGTAGAGGTGTTGGCCCCCAAAAATAGGAAATTATCGTAGAAGACTGTAATTTGGCAAAAAAGATTCGGATCCTGATTCGGATTTGGAGTAAGCACCGGTGCTGGTTCCGGTGTGGTGCCGAGTTAGTAAATATTTTGTATAATAATACAATATTTGTATCCTTTATATCTATGTTATCGAACCCGTAGATCTTGAGTATGATGGTTATAAGTTGTAATGGACGGAATGCATAAGAGAAGGGGTCCTTGTAGGAAGATGAAGGAATGACATAAGAGAAGTGGAGAAGGAGTCGAGTCAGAGAAGGAAGGAGTCGGACGATTGGAGGTCAGAGTCAGGATGGATCCGGAGTTAGACGGGGCACGCTGGTGCTGGATTCGGTGATGGTGCTGAATTATATAAATATCTCGGTTTAGTCCCATATTGGTATCAAAATATATGTTTAAAAGGTCGCTGAACTAGAATATGAGGATTGCAAGTTCGTAAAGGGTGTCAGAAGAAATGCACGGAGCACAAAACTGAAGAAGATGGAGGAAGGAGGAAGGAGGAAGGATGGAGAAAAGACTCTGAGATGGAGACAGAGGTGGTACCAGTAACACGGTGCGTGGACGCCGGTGCGGTGTGGAAGTTGTAAACATTCGTTTGCCGTTTTATTTTAAAGTTTCATTTTACATTTAATTTTGTTTTAAATTTAAATTTTTTAATTTATTTTCAAATTTTTATTATTTTTTATTTATTTTTAATTTATTTTGTTTAAAAAATATAATTTTTACTAAAATTTTTATGCTTTACATGTTTATAACGTAAAAATTTGCGTTTTAACACAATCTAAAGCAGTAAATCAGTAAATCAGTAAAGGGGACTCAGTACTCGAAATTACATTTTCTATCAATCGTGAAAAGGAAAATTTTTATTTAAAGAGTAACCATTATTCTATGTATTTCTGGTTATATGTATTATGGTTATGACTTTCAATAGACCATGTGGTTTGGATTTTATGGAGGGGGAAGGGGCAAATTCTAAATTTTTACTACTTCAAATGAAACCATATAAAAAGCTTTTTTTTAAGATATTTCAATATTTTTTTCAAGAAATTTCTAGAATAAAGTGTGGTCAAAAAGATATAATCATTTGCCATTGAAACTGAATACAAAAAAAATTTGTAACATCAAGTATTCAATTTTAATTTAAAAAATTCAATTTTTTTTCAAGGTCATCACTTCAAACTTGTCTGACACCAACCCACATTTTTCAATCTGAATGCCAACAATGAATAATCTTTGGCATATATATATACTGCATTATATATATAACCCCGATATATATATATATTATATATATTATATTATATCATATTTATATATATATATATATATATATATATATATATATATATATATATATAAAAGGTCCTGGAAATTTTAATAAACTATAGACCATGGGGTTCTTTTTAGGAATATTTGTTTGTAGTAATATTGGAAAACATTTTAAAAATTTTGCATGTTTAACCTGGTTCTTTTATTATTATTATTTTTTTCCTTTTTTTGCCTGCATAAGATAGAGTATAATTTAGTATTTTGGTTATTTGCTTTTTGTTTCCATATATTAAACAATTTTTTATTAACAATAATTTTATATTAACAGGCTTTTACTTAAAATAGTGTAAGTGGAAATAAAATCTACTAATCCTTTCATAATATGACAATGTCTTGATTTGTGCTTTGAAACTTAGTGTTGGTAGTTAAATAATAATGAAAATTTGACTATTTGAACATAGTACTGTGGTTAATGTTTAATATACTAGAAATAACAAAATCAGCTCAAGGAAAATGGATGATCTAGGTAAGATTTAATTGATTTTTTTACTTACTATAAGTTAATGGTGTGCAGTATTTTTGGTTTCATAATTTAAATAGGCCTATTTAATACATAGCCTAATAAGTTCCAGAATTGTTAATTACTAATATGGGATGGCATAATATTGTGAAGGTAAAGAATGCAATATAAGTTGAATATATATAATAGTATTAGAGTATAGATACAAATTAAAAGTGGTATAGTCTCTCTATTGCATAACTCACAATATGAATCATGAACGAAGATTAAGTGTAAAGAGTGTAGAATTAAATCATCAAGATAGTGAGGGAAGAAATAATAAAAATAGCACAGACTCGTTCGAGAAATTCAAACTTAGTGAGCATATGCTACTGCGATGATAGGTAAACATAATTAATAAAAAACAGCTGAATAAGTAGAACATGTATTGAGCAACTAAAACTAATATTACTAACCACTCGAGTTCGAGATATAGAGCTTTCTCGAATGTAAATTAATTATCACTCACAATAAGTCTAATGTAGTCTGTAAAGCATATTAAAAATTAAAATAGATACTATAATTGCATGTGAAAATAATCATCTACCGAGGCTATAGATAGACATGTAGTTATTCTAACGCATAGAATTATATGGAATAATATATATAGTGTATAATTATACAATTTTATGTTATTAAATATTTAAATTCGAAATAATATACTTTGAGTTATAAGCCAACGTATCAGTGTATCATGTTAATAAAATTATCGATTAGGTCAAATTTTAGATAATTTACTGAAAGAGAGTATTTGTTAAGGAGGAATAAATAATGCTTGCGATAAATATTATGACTATCTTGAACAGAAAATAATAATATTAATGATTAGTAAAATGTGCACAATGTTTATGATAAGAAAGAAATTAGATAGGCATGTATATTTATGTTACCATATTTACTTAAAGTAAAGATTACACTGTTTACGTTTATAAGTCTATAATAAAGAAGGGCAAGAACTCAGTGGAATCGAGTTAGAGTAATAAATCTATATAAAAGTTAATGTATATTACATTTAAATAATTATTATAATATTATGATAATAAAGTGAGAACTATGAGAATTTTCAGATCAAGGAGATGATGAGGTGAGGAGGGGTAGATATCGATAGCTAATAATAAATAAGTTTACTTATAGTGTAGTTATTTAGTAGTACTTGAGAGTATAAAAGTAATGAGATTTGTGCAGTGAATATAAATTATTCTTACAGAGACGGATTGTAGTGGTTAGTATGTAGGGTAGGTTATGTAGTATAGTATAGTGAAAGTAGAGTGAGATATATATATAATCATTCTTATGGCAATAAAGAAGAATATAGATAGTCTACATTTCTTAGTGTAAAAGATATTTTTCTCACGCTCGACCGAATTAACTCAATGTGATATAATTCTACTATAAAGGAGTAGCAGAATCACTATAAGGAGGGTCCTAGACTGTTCGAGATATGCGTTTGTATGTTAAGAACTCCAGTTCTTCTTTTGTGTGAGATATAAGTCTAATTTACTAATTCTTTCAATTAAATTGAAATAGAATAATCATGAAAGCCTTAAGCATATTTATACTTATATAAGGTAAAATGAGATTTATAATTCCCAATCAAAGTTCATTTGATAGTAGAGATGCGGATAATCAGATCTTGAATAGTATTTACTATCTCAATTGGCCAAGCTGATAAATCCTTAGTTGCTCTTTGTGTATAATTTTATTAAGGCACATCATGTTCAATGGTGTGGAGACTCTTATACCAATAATATAATTACTAGAGTGATGATAAAGTTGTATGAATTAAATACAGAAAAAGGAAGATGCTGGATTTTTACTTAATCACGGATAGTGCTCTAACTGCCAATTTTAGTCGTTGGCTTTTATGAATTGTCTAGAGTTTCTTCGTAACTTTGTCCCTATTGATAGTCCCTTTCCTCTGAGTCTAAATATAGCTAGTAAATTATCTATTATATGCTTACTTGTACACGGTTGAATATAGTACGATAAAGTTGCAGGCGCTCAGCGCTCTCAAGTGGATCCAATTATCACGCAACCCTATCTATATCTATGTGTGCGGAAAGGACATTCATTCTATAGTATTAAGTATTTTATATATACCCATTTTTTATAGGATGACGCAGAGTATCCTAAAGAGAGGTGATAATGCCGAGCCCGATCAGAATATTGACACGTCTCGTGCTGACTTCCGAAATTAAGTAAACTCCGACAGCGTACCGATGAGGAGTAGATCGCACTCAGAATATTTATAGTATTATCTATATTATATATAATATATCTTAATTGTAGAGAAGTTTATAAATAAAAGGACTAACAGGTACCGTTAAACTGAGTTTGTCAATAAGGGTATGTACTCTCAAAAAGAAGTTAATGAAAAGTAATGTGGTGGGACAAAGATTGCGAAATGCATAATAATATTTTAAAATATAGAAGTAGTATTATTACTTTTTAACAGCACAGGTTTTCCATATTTTTACCTCAAAGAATATAAATTAAGCATTGTACAGAGAGCCTCATAGCTAATAATACTAAAAGATATGATATGGTAAAATGATTTATTAGGCCAAAAACAATTTAATTTAAAATAACTAATTACATAATCTTAAAAGTTATATATTAATATATAGCACTATATCAAGTATTCGAATTATATACAATAATCCATTGTCCCTAATAGATTATTAGGGACTAAAAGTAAATAAAATTCTGAAAGATACATATAGATTTAAAAAAATAAATACTTCCATTATATATTAAATTAATTTAAAATAACTCTAAAGAAATATAAATGATTGGCACACCCAAATAGATAAACCATATTGGTAAATTTGACATAAATTGAACTTAAGTGAATCTTTCTCAAATATTATCCTAGAATGAACTAGTAAGTATCTTTCTTTTTATAAGTGAGAGCCATATTGTAGTTTCAGTATAATTGTGAGTATGAAATAAGTAATTTACAATTTGTTTTAAACTCATGTTGTCACATATAGATTCTCTAAATTATATTATAACAAGTACTATACATTTTTCAATTAATGATGAATTGTAATATCACAGATCACAAACGTGTGAGAATATAAATGCTTCTCGAGTAAAAGACATGGATTAGGTGATATATCCTTTTTTTAACTCAAGATCTGAACGAGAACACGGAGTTAGAATATATATTATTTTGAAGTTCATTTAATTAAATCAATAACATAATTATTTCTCTGATTAGCTAAATTAATATATACCTGAATATAGTATGATATGTGGGTATATGGTGAAATATATATTTGCTCTACTAAAATAATTAATGAGTGGATTATACAACTGTAATCTGTGAAAGGTATGATATGGCATAATCTAGTGTGGGTATATGTTGGAGTCCACAGGGAGATAAAGCTATTAATTAATATAGCTAGTGTGATGAAGATTTATCTAGCAATTGACCGTTATATTTCATAAAATATAAGTATACATATAATTTAGTACAATGAAGTTTGTATAAGTATAATACCGAGCTATTAATATCATATCAGTATATCATTAAATAAACCTCGAGCGGTATAGAGTAATGGAGCACAAGTATATTAGGTGTCCCTATTTAATAGAATAAAAATGAGGCCGATGGAATCTGGTAGGAAGTATAGTGATAGATAATTATAGTATTATAGTTATATATAGTTATATGGATAGTAAGTGTAGTAGTAGGTTATAGGTAGGTATTATATAGGAGTATATATATATATATAGTATTATAGGGTAGTATATTATAGTATATATAGTGGCGTAGCTAAGATTTGGTTTGTTTGACAAAGATTGTGGTTGTGGGGTAGGGCCAAAGGAATTTGGACACGATATGTAGTATTTTAGTATTATATATATAGTATAGTGAGTTATTGTGTATAGTATAGTGATAGTTATTAGGGTAGTATAATAAAGTAATATAATTAGTATAATTGAGATATATATGTAGTAGTATAGTTAATATAGTAGCCTATTATATATATTATATTATATATATATAAGGTATATGATATATATTATATATATATATGAATGATATATATTATATATATAATATAATATGTATTATATATATATATATATATAATATAGGTATATAGTAGTAATAGTATTATATATAGATAGTATATATATATATATATATATGTATATATATATACATAATATATTTATATATACCTATATATAGTTATATTTATGTATAATATTATTATAAGTAGAGTCTAGTGTTAAGGATTTATTATATATATTATATATATATATATATATATATATATGATATATATATATATATATATTATATGATATATAGGATAGTATATATATATAGTAGATATATATATATATGTATTAGTATTTATAGTAATATATATTATATAGGTATATGGTTTATATATTATGTGTGTGTGTGTGTGTGGTGTGGGTGTGGTGTGTGTGTGTGTGTAGCGTGAATATGGAATTGCCATCATAACTTGAGGAATGGAGGGAGTCGAGGCGGCTTGCACCTTTGAATCTGCCTCCTTCCCCTAAATTTGAGCGACATCCCATTACATTCCCCAATATTGTCTTTTCAAGTGTTTTAAGAAAGATATGGTCTAATAAATAAATTAGTCATGAAATAAAATAAAATATTAACATATGTTTATCAAAATTATTGTATTTGTTATCAGATGTAGCCATAAGTAGTGCTTTAAAGTTAGTAACATTAGTATAGACGTTGAAAGGGTGAAATTAAATTATTTTTTATTGTGTATATAATATTATATATATATATAATATTATATATATATTATATATATATAGGATATTATATATTATAATATAATATATATATTATATATCTATATAATAATATATATATATATATATATATAATGAAATAATTAAAATTGCAAGTGAAACACGGTTTCAAAGAAATTAAAAAAAAAACTATTTATGCAATCTAATGACGCACGGCGAGTACGACGAACGGCAGGCTCGCCTGCCTTCATTATCATTGCAAGTATAGGATATTATTTTATTCAGCTACGCCTATCTTAGTTAGGCAAGTAAACGTGGATAGGCAGGCAAAGCATAATAGCTCATTTTGGGTTTTATATTCTTTAAGATTTTGTAGATTAATTCTTATGATTTCATTTTATATTAACATTTTTTATATTTTTTTATTTGTTTTTCTTATTATTAATTTGTTCTTAAAAATAAAGATAGACACTGCCTACCCAGCCTATCCCATGGAGATAACGCCACTGATATATATATATATATATATATATATATATATATATATATATATATATAATATATATATATATATATATATATATTATATATATATATTATATATGTTTATATATATTTATATATAATATATATAATATGATATATATATATATATATATGGAACATGTTCTATCTTCTATTAAATCTTGTTAACAACTTTTTCCCCTCCAATTTTCGCCCCTGCCCCTTCTTCCACCCTCCCACATCTCACCTCCCACCTCCAATCTCCCGCCTCCGAGCCTTGAATCCACCAATACTTTTTTGATCAATTTTGCAGCTAAAATCGCAAGTTAATATTCCACTTATGAATGAAAGAGATTGCCCTTCAAAATAATAATAATAATAATAATAATAATAATAATAATATAATAATAATAACTATAATAATAATAACTATAATAATAATAACTATAATAATAATAACTATAATACATAATAACTATAATAATAATAACCTATAATAATAATAACTATAATAATTAATATAATAATAATAATATAAATATAATATAATTAATAATAATAATAATAATAATAATAATAATAATAATAATAATAATAATAATAATAATAATAATAATAATAATAATAATAATAATAATAATAATAATAATAATGAATTAATTTTGGGTGTGACAGATTTCGCGACGCTTTAGATTAGAAAAACTTTCCGCCTTTAGAAAACAAAGGATTTTGGATTAATTTATAATTATTGGCGTAGCATGACAAACTTTCATGAAAAGAGGGGATCCCCGGGGAGGTTAGGGAAAAATTTAGTACAAGTTGAGTGTGTTTATTTATTAAGTACACAAAGCTTTTAATTAATGATTGGTAAAGTGTAGAAAAAGGAAAATTGTTAGTTGAGTTTGCGTTACAACTAGAATCATATGATATTACAGATCAAATAAGGACTGTAATGATAAGGGATTCAAATTATTATTGAAGTGCATTACAACTTATATCATGTGATACTGTAGTTTAAATATGGATTGTAGGGTCTTGGAATTCAACTTGTTATTGGAGTGCATCACAACTTGAATCATATGACACTTTACAGGTCAAATCAGAACTGTAGTTTAAATATGGAATTCAACTTGTTATTGAAGTGCGTTACAACTTGAATCACATGGCACTACTGATCAAGTAAGAGCTGTAATAATTCAAGTTGCTATTGGAGAGCATTACAACTTGAATCTTATGACATATATATTTGATCTTGGTCTTCGTTTGCTTATCTCCGATTTAGTCGTCTTTAGAAGGAGGGCAGCACTGTCAATCTTTTTTCACGTCGGTAGCGTGAATATCAAGCTGTTTTGCCGGTTATTTTTTTACCGGTACCGATTTCGGCTCTGGTTCGATCTTCAAATTTTATGGCTCCAACTTATGCTCCATCAAAAGTCTTTTGGCTCCGGTTCTGCCAAAAACCTTGCAGGCCCGCTGTTCCGTCTCCCAGCTACAGGCACCTCGCTCACTATTTATATATATATATATATATATATATATATATATATTCATATATATATATATATATATATATATATATATATATAATATATTATATATATAATATATATATATATATATATATATATATATATATATCCTCATTTTTCCTTTCAACCATATAATTAAAATCCAATTCTCTCTCTAAAATAAACAAAGGGACGTCCGTTTCTTTTTCAACCAAAAATGTTAACCGTTTTATGTACGGCAATCGAATAACAATAATAGATATTATCAAAGTTTAATAATGAGTTTAAAAGCAAGCTCCATTTGACTGTGTGCTAGAAAGAGGAGAAATATTTCCCCTCAAAAGAGGTCTGGGGAAAAAAAACTTTCTCATCCAAATAATAGATAATGGTAATATTAAGTATTAATAAATGGTAATAATGTTCATATAAACAAATTTTATCTGTTGTTGGTGACAAAAAGTGGAAATTACGACCCTTCAAAATAGGTCAGACTTTGTCAGAGGAATAATGCCCATCTTGCATCATAACTAACTAACTTACTTACTTCCTAACTAACTAACTAACTAACTAACTAACTAACTAACTAACTAACTAACTAACTAACTAACTAACTAACTAACTAACTAACTAACTAACTAACTAACTAACTAACTAACTAACTAACTATACTACTAACTAACTAACTAACTAACTAACTAACTAACTAACTAACTAACTAACTAACTAACTAACTAACTAACTTACTTACTTACTTACTTACTTACTTACTTACTTACTTACTTACTTACTTACTTACTTACTTACTTACTTACTTACTTACTTACTTACTTTACATTACTTACTTACTTACTTACCTTACTTACTTACTTATTACTAACTTACTAACTTAACTTACTTACTAACTAACTAACTAACTAACTAACTAAAATATTGGGTGGAAGACTAACGTCATTCAGGTGGTGGGGTTGGAGGTTTAAGATAAAGGGGATTCATTATATAAAGTTTTGCAATTAAGAAAAGGCTATAAATTGTAACTTAATGGGTTATAATTAATCAAATAAATCACGTACAATAAAGGATTTAAAGATTAAACTCTATAAAGAAAAGTTGCAAAGAAAAGAAAATAAGTATATAAATAAGAAAGAATTGCAATATAATTTTTATGCAATTTTTTTAAATAAAATTTTAAAACAGATGCTAGCGAAGAGAAAAAGCTTCATCTAATTTTTTTTCTTCTTTAAATTTCCAATCGTCGGATTGAGAGGAGAGAGAGAGAGGGAGAGAGAGAGAGAGAGAGAGAGAGAGAGAGAGAGGGGAGAGAGAGAGAGAGAGAGAGAGAGAGAGAGAGAGAGAGAGAGAGAGATGTAGAGCGAAGAGAGAGATGAGAGAGAGAGAGAGAGAGCAGAGAGAGAGAGAGGAGAGAGAGAGGGCACATTTAAAAGGTGTTAAAGCCTTAAAGGTACACTTGTCTTAGATTGACAAAATGCAGCTTCACAAACTATCTTACAACACTAAATTACACACACATTATATATATTATATATATTATATATATACATATATATAGTATATATATATATATATATATATATATATATATATATATATTATATATTATATATATATATATATATATATAATAATATAATATATATATATATATATTATATACATATTTATATTTAAAATCATATTAAACATAAATAAATTAAAAAGAAGTAGTTAAGTTCGCGTATTTAGAAAGGGGCTCTGAAAATTTCAATTAACCAATAAAATTTCAAATACAGAATTACCCCAAGTGACCATTTAGCTAATTACTAAGGTCGCATTATTAAATTTTTAGTATTAAAATTTTTAAAATGTTAGTATACCCTAAAACCTAAGGGTAGATCGGAAAGTGTCAAGTGCCATGTTGAATTGGTGGTTTTAAGATTTGTGGGTGTGTGTGTGTGTCCATGATCTGGGTTGTACTACGCTACGCTCACTCCACTCTCAAACTCCTTTCATTCGAACTCACTTCCCACGCCATATATATATTATATAATATATATATATATATATATATATATATATATATATATATATATAATAACTATTATATATATATATATTATATATATATATATATAATATACATTATATATATATGTATACAAAAAAATCAAGAAATAAATTGAAATGATTGAAAATCCCACTGAGGGTTTCATATACAAAAAATTATCAGGAATTAATAATCTTGATTACTTTGCATAAAAAATATTTAAATATAAAGACAATAAAAAAAATCAAAACTTACTTTAAATTTTGCTTAAATGTCTACTAATTGAATTATTTTATATTATATCTTTAGTTTCAAGGAAAATACATAAATAAAAAGGATGTTGAAAGATGCTTCCAGCCTCAAGCCAACCCAGCTCTATCACAGCAGTAACAAGCTCCCAGCTGAAAAAATAAATGGGAGCCTTTTAAAAGTTGGTACTTTCAAAAACCAACTTCCTAAATCTATATTTTTGGAAATATTTGATGTTATATATATGATGCACAACTCACAAGAAATGATTAAAAAGTTGCCTCAAAATTGTGATTCTTTCCATATTGTGACAAAGGCCAAATGTGGCTATGAACCTTTAAATTTATAAATTTTAATTAATAATTAACAGGAACTCTGCCTATTAAGGCATACTTTATAAAATAAAGTGATCTAAGCAAAAGTAAATTAACAGCCTGATAAACTGCATCTACTTACCCAATAAATTGGTAGCCTTAGATTTTTTCTTGCCTATTTGACTCTCTTCTATCCAGATAATGATAAGTAAACCTCAGTTCAAATGTTTTGATTTTTGCCTCTTCTGGCATTCACAGTATCTCAAACAGGAAATAAGTGGAATTAATAGTTGTTGGCCAACAAACATTAAAATATTAAATATAAAAATAGTAGCTTGGTAGCTTAAATTTTCCAATATAATCTTTAGATTACAGCATAGCAGTTATAGCTGTTTTGTAACAGTTGGTATAGCAGTTACTGTAGTTAGATCAATGTAGCAGTAGTAGTTGCAATTAATTTTCAATTAATATCTAAGCTGTAGGAGTGTGACAGTAATTAGCTCAAATATAGGAGTAATAGGTTTATCCAATTGTAACAGTTAGTGGAACAGCAGTAGCAGTGACCGACTCATTTGGTCAGCTGATCATAGAATCAATTTTTTATTTTTCTTCTTTTTAAAAGTGGAGCAGCTGGGCTAATTTATAATAAGCAAATAAATGCTGCTTATCAGGCGTAAAATAATTAATTATTTATTATTTAAATTAAGTAATGAATGAGAAAAAAAAATAAATGATAAGCAATTAAGTGATTTATATTTTATAAAAAGAATCACAATAACAATTGCAAGTCATTAATCACCTTCCCAGTTATATTTAGATTAAAAAAAATTATATAGAAATGTAATTTTTATACATTGGGAGGGGGCGTTAAATTATCAAAAGAGAAATATGAATTGATAAATTTAAATAATATATAAAAAAAAAAAAAAAAAAAAATTTTTTTTTTTTTTTTTTTTTTTTTTTTTTTTTAAACAAACTACTCTACTAGCTTCATTTATTTTATCAGCCAGCAGCCTGATAGCTTTTAAATTAAATGAAATTGAAATTGAATTTTTTTTTTTATATAGGTTAGGGATGGCTTTGCAATATGGCATTACAGTAGTCATTAGTTTTGTCCACAAATTTCTTCACAACATTAAGGTTATTTAAATTTTTCAAAATGACAGACTCATCACCAGTAAGCATAATGCCTATGCAGGTGTAAAAAAACAAGAATTTTTCATTTTTTGTACCCAAAGTACCAGCATGTACTGGAATAATGTGTATTGCATTTACTCCCAAAATGATATCAATATTTCCCACCTCATCATTCAAAAATTTATCAGCTAATTCTATATTGGCTTTCTCAAAGGACTCAGTAATATTTTCTGAATTTTTAAGTTTAATTTTAGGCCTAATTTCTGGAATAACTGCAGCTACTATTTTTACTTCTTTTTTTACCCAGAGTGATGTTAAATTCTATGATATTGGTCTTGTAGCTTTTAGCCTCATTAAATCCTTTGACATTTATTTTTATATCAGCATTTATAATTTTATATTTTAATTTATTTGCTAAGGACAAGGACACAAAACAATACTCTGAAGCTGAATCATAAAGTACTCTAGAATGTGCAGTTTCACCTTCAGCCAAATAAGTTTTAGCTGTAAAAGTGGGCAAAATAAAATTACTAATGAGGCTTGTATTAAGGGAATTAATTTCCAAATCACAATACTCATCATTTGAGCATGGTGAAATTTCTAAGCCAACTACATTACTAGAAGTTGCATTATGGGATGCAGTTGAATTCTTTTTATTTTGCACTGTGTTACCAATTTTATTTTTATTCTTATTACAAAGGAATGAAAAATGATTACTACCATTACATTTATAACAAGGGTTTTTGAACCTATACCTGCATTGAGACTGATCATGATTTAGGTAACTGCACAAAATGCATCCTCCAATTTCTTTTATTTTCTTTATCCTACTTTCAGGACTATCAAATTTTTGACATTTGCTTATATAATGGGTATCATACCCATCAATTTTTAAATAATGACACAGAACACAATTTGCTGGTCTACTTGACACATTTTTTGTTTTTAAATCAACTGCAGCTGCTAGGCTCAGAGCCTTTTTCTCCTGAGATGCAGCAGCAGTATTTTTTATAGAGCTACCAGAGTTATTCTCCCTTGTACACTCTTTCAACCTATTGAGCACCTCAAAGGAGGTATCTAATATGGAATTTAAATCTGGTTTGGCATCATTATTAACAGTCATAAATGAATTTTTTATTTTATCAGATATTCCCTGCCATACAAAATATTGCATAAAAATCTGACCATCCACATCTAATCTCACCATCTGATCTTTCAAAACTCTCAATTCACTAACCCACTCCATCATACTAGAAACATTCTGCAGCTTTAATTTTACAATTTTTTCAATAACAGAAAATTGTTGCCCTATTTTGGAAGAAAAAGCCTTAAGTAATAAATTTTTTGCCACATCATAGGTTTGATCCTCCACTTTAAGACTTTCAATATATACCTTAGCAGGGCCAGATACCTGCTTTACTAAATACCTGTATTTTTCAAATTGTGAAAAACTGCGGTTGTTCATGATGCTCTCAAATGAAAAAATAAATTGATTTAAATTTTCTGGCTGACTATCAAATGATGGAAGGTCTATAGGTGGAAATTTTATATGTTGAGCATTAGCTGGAGTAGGTGGTGATTGATTTTGATTATGATGTGTATGATGTGAAATATCAAGTTTATTTATAATGACACCTAAATTAACATTATAATCTGAATTTTTTATATCAATCTGTTCCTGCCTTCTAAAATCATATTCTGGGCAGAGTACAAATTTCTCTGATATTAGTTCATTCAAATTTTTAAGCTCTAATTTTAATTCTTTTAAAGTATCAGAATATGCATATTTCTCCTCTACTGAGAGATTTGCTAATTTGGTATAAACATTGTTAATCAATTTTGTGCAAGAAGATCTTTTGGCCCCTCTTCTACTAATAAGGTTTTTTACTAAAACCAACTCCTCAGAAGGGCTGTCAGTAATATCATTAATATATTTTATTTCAACTCTTGGATCATATGAATCCATGATCAAAATATGAATTTGTCAAATTTTAAATATTAAATATGAAAATCAAATATTAAATTTTAATTGATTAAATTTAAATGAAAAAAAAATCAATTTAATTTATTTTAATTTAAAATACTGAATTTTCATTCAATTAAAATATATCAAATATTAAATATCAAGCCCTATAGGCGGAATTAACCTTATAGGTGGAATTTTAAAATTATTAGTATATTAGTGCCCTATATATGGTAGTGCCCTATATATGGTACTATTAAAGTTGGAAATGGTATGATATTAATAGGTTAGTAGCCTTATACAGGATAAAAAAAAACCTATAATTGGAATGATATTAATAGGTTAGTAGCCTTATACAGGATAAAAAAAACCTATAATTGGAATGAACCTATATATGGAAGGTGTCACTGAACTCCACAATTACCAATCCTTGGAAATATGTTCCAGTAACCTATAAATGGAAGGTGTCACTGAACTCCACAATTACCCATAAAAACTGTACAATTACCAAAACACTCCAAATAATTGATTAATACTCTTAATATATAATATGAATATTTCAGCAGCACTGATATAATGCTGATGAATATAATTTAATAGCTATATCATAATGTCAATATTGACCACAACTTAAACCAACCAGGAGCAGGCTTTGGAGGCTTTAATCTGAGAAGAAAGTTAGGCAGATCGAATCCCGCTGAGGATGCCATATACAAAAAAATCAAGAAATAAAATTGAAATAATTGAAAATCCTACTGAGGGTTTCATATACAAAAAATTATCAGGAATTAAAAATCTTGATTACTTTGCATAAAAAATATTTAAATATAAAGACAATAAAAAAATCAAAAACTTTACTTTTAATTTTGCTTAAATGACTACTAATGAATATTTTATATTATATTTTTAGTTTCAAGGAGAATAAATATATAAATAAAAGGATGTTGAAAGATGCTTCCAGCCTCAAGCCAACCCAGCTCTATCACAGCAGTAACAAGCTCCCAGCTGAAAAAATAAATGGGAGCCTTTTAAAAGTTGGTACTTTCAAAAAACCAACTTCCTAAATCTATATTTTTGGAAATATTTGATGTTATATATATAATGCACAACTCACAAGAAATGATTAAAAAGTTGCCTCAAAATTGTGATTCTTTCCATATTGTGACAAAGGCCAAATGTGGCTATGAACCTTTAAATTTATAAAATGTAATTAATAATTAACAGGAACTCTGCCTATTAAGGCATACTTTATATAAATAAAGTGATCTAAGCAAAAGTAAATTAACAGCCTGATAAACTGCATCTACTTACCCAATAAATTGGTAGCCTTAGATTTTTTCTTGCCTATTTGACTCTCTTCTATCCAGATAATGATAAGTAAACCTCAGTTCAAATGTTTTGATTTTTGCCTCTTCTGGCATTCACAGTATCTCAAACAGGAAATAAGTGGAATTAATAGTTGTTGGCCAACAAACATTAAAATATTAAATATAAAAATAGTAGCTTGGTAGCTTAAATTTTCCAATATAATCTTTAGATTACAGCATAGCAGTTATAGCTGTTTTGTAACAGTTGGTATAGCAGTTACTGTAGTTAGATCAATGTAGCAGTAGTAGTTGCAATTAATTTTCAATTAATATCTAAGCTGTAGGAGTGTGACAGTAATTAGCTCAAATATATAAGTAATAGGTTTATCCAATGTAACAGTTAGTGGAATAGCAAAATGGCAGTGACCGACTCATTTGGTCAGCTGATCATAGAATCAATTTTTTATTTTCTTCTTTTTATTATGGGAGCAACTGGGTTAATTTATAATAAGTAAATAAATGCTGCCTATCAGGCGTAAAATAATTAATTATTTATTATTTAAATTAAGTAATGAATGAGAAAAAAAAATAAATGATAAGCAATTAAGTGATTTATATTTTATAAAAAGAATCACAATAACAATTGCAAGTCATTAATCACCTTCCCAGTTATATTTAGATTAAAAAAATTATATAGAAATGTAATTTTTATACAATATATATATATATATATAATATTAATTATATATATATATATATATATATATATATATATATATATATATATATATATATATATATATATATATATATATATATATATATATATATATATA
>JABUQX010027724.1:20000-25657 GCA_015478945.1 Trachelipus rathkii | reverse complement strand
CGCCGTACCTATTATATATACTACTATAATTATATTATTACTAATTATACTATATATATCGTATGTCCACGTCCTTCTGTCTAAAGGTTACGTTTAGTAGGCTGAATTTCTATGCCCTCATAAAGATGACTTGGATTAGCCTGTTCCGAATTATGAATCTGCAGATATTAGCTCTGCATAGAACAACACTTCTTGGTTTTTATTCTTCATGTTTTATTAAGTATAATTGTTGTAAGGGATTTAAGAAGTGAAATAAAGACAATTTTCTGTCTGTTAATTATTGTAGTATTTAGATGAAACAGACAAAGGAAAATAAATTTGATTATGTAGTCGTATTGTAAACAAAATGACTTTCCTTTCTTCTTTGATAATCTCATACTCTTAAAATACCGGAGTTATATAAATCTATATATATATATATAATATATATATATAGCCCTAATATATATATATCTATTATATATATAGTTATATAACTATTATATATTATATATATTAATAGATAATATAGATACATGCTAAAGATATCCACGGGGCGAGGGGGGGGCCACCTTGCCCCCCTAAATCGTGGCGAAATAAAAAAATGAACCTTATATGGGGTTTTGCCAGACGACGGTTTTAAGGGTTATGTTAGAAAAACTAAAAGAGTATACCAATGATAGATTAATTTAATGAAGGAGTAATTACTGATTACAAACGTATTACAAACAAACATTTTCTATCTAGTTGTTATGTTTTCGTTTTCATATTGGCTTGACGTCAACTAGCTGTGTGCTTTTTATACAGCTAGTCTTCTGACAGTATTCTCCGCTAAAACTCTCAGTATGTCGATAGCATTTGGCGGCCGCCAAAGCTGCTATAGTATATATTATATTTATATATAGATAATACTATTATATATAGTATACTTATATATATATAAGTAATATATACATTAATATATATTATATATATATATATATTATATATATATAGTATATATATACCATATATATATATTTATACTATACTAATATATATTAATAAAATATATTATATATATATATAATATATTACTATATACCTATATATATATATATATATATATATAATAATATACTATACTATATTATATATATATAATATATAGTATATATATATATATAATCGATATATATACTATTATATATTATATATATATATATATATACATTCACTCAAACCTATTGCCCCCTAAATGATACAGTCTCTGCCTACGCTCATTACTATATAATATATACATATATTATATAACTATATATATTATACTATAATGCCAACTCATAATACACTATATATGAGTCACGTACTAATATAAGTATATGGAGATAAGCTATATAAAAGCGGTATAATATATATTAGACCAGCTATATATATTTATAATATATATATGTATATAAATTTTCTTAATTCGAGCTCCAATAAGCGCATTAATCTGGCCTTTCAGTCAGCGTAGACTCCTTCCCCATCCGTCCCCATCTGCGAAAATCTTCCAATTTCTTTTCATTTCCACGATGTTCGGAAATTAATGCCTCTCCAGCACCTTCCCCCACTCGTCTCTCCCACTTTCTTCTTGGCCTTCCCCTCGGGTCTCCTGCCTCCTTGCCTCCGCTCAAGACCTCCTTCTCCACTCTCATCCTCTTCCAGATATCCCAGCCACTTAGTTGGGTCTTTCCTATCTTATTTCTTACTCTCATATACCCCTGCTCTCTCTCTCTCTCTCTCTCTCTCTCTCTCTTCTCTCTCTCTCTCTTCTCTTCTCTCTCTCCCTCCCTCCTTTCTTTTTTTTCTTTTTCTCTCCCTCTTCTCTCTGTTATCAGATTACACTTCTGAACACTATTCTACTTCTGCCTTTCCAACATTCCCTCAGGAGACCTAATCTCCGCTGTTTTTATTCTGTTCTTGTAATTTTGTGGGTTGGTAGTTAAAACTTTCGGGCACCATACATCAATAGGGTGTCAAAACATCCCCAAAAAATAATCTTTTGGCTTGAAGGGGCACATTTGATCCTTCAGCAAAGGATAGAAAACGTTCACGCTTCTTCCGTATTTTACTATCCTTTCGGCGATATCTTCCCCTACTTCTCCCCTATTTCCGAACACACACTTCCTTAAATACTTAAAACTTCGTACCTCTTTTATCTTACTTTACCATTTACCTGGATTTTTTAAACTTCTCTATATCTCTCTATATTTACTCTCATAACCACACATCTTCTTATTTCATTTTCTGGCCTCCATCCTCAAAACACATATTCAACTTTTCGAGTTACTCCTCCATTGTACTCCTCCTACGCTACAAAACGTTTATTCGTAGGTCGATCGTTGTGTTAAATTTACTCCATTCATTGTTCTTATCTCATCCTGCTGCCAAATTACTTATTAACCTTATCAAAGTATGCGATAAAACAACAGGAACTTACACAACACTTGTATAGCTCTTAAATACCATTTTATATTTTTCTCGAAACTCCAAATCTTTCTCTAGACATTCGCCAAACAAACTATCTCTAGTCACTGAATCAAAGGCCCTTTTTTGGAAAATCCACGAAAGGCCACGATTACCCCAACATTGAATTCCATGTCTTCTCTACATCTGTCTTTAATCTTTAAGACCCCGTTGTTCCTAATTCATCCTGTAACACATGCGTTGCTCCTCTGCCCAACTTTGCTCCTATCCTGCCATCTCAGTCTTCTCTCTAACATTCTTTCATATATTTATATGGGATTATATTATTTATATGATTTGTATATTTATATATGATTTACTATATGATTTATTAGGAATATGCCCCTGTAATTTTCACAAATACCATTAATCTACAATTTCCCTTATATATAGGCCCGATTACTGTTCTCCCCCATCCTCCAGCACTCTTCCACTCCCTCCCAGCAGCTATTCATTAGTTTTAGTATATACCTCTTTGTTTGAGCCCCCGCCTCCCTCACCAGCTCTATACCCACACCATCCTCACCAGGTGCCTTCCCGTTTTTCATCCTCGCAACAGCCTCCTCGAACTCTTGCTCCGTAAACTTCCCTCATCTTCCTCCACCTTCTGCATCCGCAAATAATTCCCTTCCGCCCAGTACTCTGGCCTCCCTCTCCTATTCAACAAAGACTCAAAATATCTAGTCCATCTCTCATATATTTCCTCCGTTGTCACCATCACCTCTCCCTCAGCATTTTTTATGCTATTTCACTTTTTAATCATCCTGGTAGAGTCTGACTAGGCCAAAACAAAGATTTACTTCCTCTTTGATCTTTTTCTCCAACCTCTTCCCAAGCTCCCTACACTTTCTTCTCCTCGTCTTCTTTTGTCGGCTTTGTGCATTCATTTCTGCATTTACATACTCCTCCTCTCGTTTTCGGTTTTTTCTCCTTATCTATGTCTCATCTTTTCTTGTTTTTTTTTTATTTCCTTACCTTCTCCCTCCACCACGATGTATGTTCTCTGTTCATCTTCCCCTCCACTTCTACCCTAACACTTCCACGGCCACCTCCTTCAAACACATTTCAAACCTTTGGACTACTACTACCTCCTCCCACTCTCCCTACCCATCCACTCACTTTTTCATTTTTCCTCCTTCTTTCGTTTTCTGTTCTTGTTACTTGGTCTGTTTAGACTCTATCTTCATGATCTTTTCTTATACACAGGTTGTTTTCTAGTTTTTCACTTTAACATTAGCCACTATCATCCGATGATCTGCGTTCAAAGAACTTCAGAAATTACCTTCACGTTACCTCACTGTCCTCTTTCTGATGAAATGGAATAGTCTTTCACCGATTACTGGTCAAAAAATCTCCGTACTATGTCGCCCTTCAAAACGATAATTTAATGAATGAATAATATTATTTTAAAAAAGTAGGAATGTTATTTTGGCATACAGCAATTGATAAGGTTGTACCTTCCAAATTCCTTACTTCCTCTCCAAAAGGTCCAATGAACTCTTCCACTCCTTCTCTCTCTCTCACTCTAGCATTAAAATCTCCCATTATTAGAGTCAACGTGTTTTAATCTGCTCCATACACTTTTTCCAGTTTTTCTATGAAGGTATCCTTCTCTTCCTGTGTGCATCCCTGCTGCGGAGCGTACACCTGAAAGATTCTATATTTTTTGCTTCCCAGCTTCAGTGCATATATACTGTATACCATCAATCTCTCGTTAATCAGCCGCACACCTCTTGTATGAAATTAGACAACCTCGGTCCCATGAAAATGAAAACTCCATGTCTGCATCGTCATTCCACCCCCTTCGAGAACATCAAAACATTACCGTCTTCCAAATCTCTTCCGCTCTCTCCTTTAACAATTCTCGTCTCCGCCATACACATGACGTTCATATTTCTCTCCCTCATCATCTACAAAATTTCCTTTTCTCTATGAGTAGCTATATTCAAACTACTCATTTTAAGCCCGGTCAAATTCGTGTTCCGTTCTCGACTAAAGGGTCGTCGTTTTTTAATTCGTCCTGTTTCCGAGGCTACACTTGGAGAATTGCAAGCTAAATGTTGACATACGAACCATTTATTTATTATAATCAAACCATTTTGAATTTAAAGCAGTGAACTTAATTGTTACCAAAACAATCTTCAGAAATATCAAGTAGTAACATCAGTATAGGTTTTATGTCTAAATTTAATATTAATTATAAATTAATAATAATATATAAATTAATAATAATAGATAGGTTTGTCAGATTGAGTCACTAGAATCAACTACTTGCTAAACATACAGCTTCTGCTCTTCATTTTTTGTTATGCTCTCATTGTGGACTTTGTCACCCATTTCGGCTGTTTCTTTCCTGTCATTTCAGGAAATCCAAATCTTCATTTAAACATACGGATCGAAATGTAAGAAATGAGTTGAAATGTTGGACTTTTTATGATTATCATTATTAATTTTATTATTAGAATTATTATATTATATTATTATCATTACTATTTTTTATATTATCAATTATTATTTTTTATTATTATCATTTTTACTTTTTAATAATTCTATTATTATATCTTTTCATAATTATATTTCCAGTCATTCATTTTCCTCCCCTTAATTCTTATATCTTTTTCATTCTTTTTTATCTTTTTCTTATTATTTTATTCCTATTTTATTATTTTATTTTTATTTTTCTTGTTTTTATTCTTATTTTATTATTTTTATTCTTATTTCATTGTTATTATTATTATTTTTTTTTATTATTTTATATTTTTATTCTATTATTTTTATTTTATCTTATTTTATTATTTTTATTTTTTTTTATCAATATTTTTATTTTATTATTTTATTTTATATTTTTTATTATTTTTATTTTATTATTTTTATTTTATTTTATTTTATTATTTTTTATTTTATTATTTTTATTTATTATTTTTTATTTATTTTTTTATTTTTTTATTTTTATTTTTATTTTATTTCTAGTATTTTATTATTTTATTTCTTATTTTGAGTTTTTATTATTTTATTTATTATTTCCAGTTTTTATTGTTTTATTTTCATTATTTTTTATTTATTTTAATATTTTTTTATTTTTATATTTTTATTAAGTTTTATTTATTTTATTATTTTTATGATTATTATTATTATTATTATTATTATTATTATTAATTATTTTATTATAATTCATTATTTGATTATAATTA